>CM053416.1:16105364-16202462 GCA_028644305.1 Xerus rutilus
AGGAGGGGGAGGAGGGGGAGCAGGGGGAGGAGGAGGAAGGAACAGGAGGAAGAGATGGAGGAGAAGGAGGAGGAGGGGGAGCAGGGGGAGGAGGAGGAAGGAACAGGAGGAAGAGATGGAGGAGAAGGAGGAGGAGGGGGAGCAGGGGGAGGAGGAGGAAGGAACAGGAGGAAGAGAAGAGGAAGTGGAGGAGGAAGACGAGGAGGAGGAGGAGGAGGAGGGGAGGAGGCAGAAGCGCCTGCATCCCCAGGCAAACCCTCCTTCCTGGGAGGAGCGTGAGGAGCTGAGCAGGACCCGGCCAGGGGCGGCACTGATTTGCCTGTGCAGCATTGTCTCCCTCCCCTGGGTTTCCCTGGGGCACCTGTGACTGGGGTCTGGTTGGCACAAAGGCACCCCTCCAGACCGGGAACCAGGCAGTCAGCTGGTGGAGGGGCTGAGAGCCACCAGCGGGTGAAGCCGCCCAGTGTCCAGGGAGGAGGTGACTTTGCTACAGTCCAGCCCAGCCCAGGGAAGCCTGCACTGTGGCAGGCCGGGCCAGAGGAAGCTGGGGCGCCACAGGCAGGGCTCTGACAGAGATGCCGTCACTGCTGTGCTGCCAGCTGACACAGGGAGAGAACTGACTTCTCTCTCCTGTTCTAGAAGCTTCCACTGGTGCTTCCAACTGGCAGAACTTCTCTTGCAAGACCCAGAAGTCAGAGACAGGGAGGAGATGTAGTTCCCTGTGATGGGGAGCAGGGGTCTGACAGCAAATGACTGGCAGGAACCCTGTCACCCCCATCGCCCAGTGTGTTCGGTCCTGGTGGTGCTGACCTTGGCCTTTGGCCCCAGTGGTAGGGCTGTGACTGGTGGGTGTATCCCACTCTGCCAGCTGTGGTGATTGCCGCAGCAGTGAGCCTGTGACCAGGACGGCCCAGCGAGAGACGGGAGGCTGCCTTCTGCTTAGGGTGCTGGGCTGGCGGAGCATGAACTAGAGGTGCTAAGGTGCCCCGGCTCCCAAAGAGCAAAGAGCGCTTTATAGTAAGCCAGCACAGAGGACAGCAGAACCCAAGAGCCGGAAGCAGTTACCAAGCACCCCGACTCCTGGGTCCAGCTGTGACCGTGCCTAGATCCTCCTGTTCAGTGAGCTCTGGCATGCAAGAGTGCGTGTGTGCCTGAGTTTGTCACTTGTCAAATGATTTCTAACTAAGACACAAGCTGAGACAGAGTTGGGTACTAAGAGGTGACTATGGTAAAACCTGGCCAACGGTGGCCGGGTGGGGTGGTGGTGAGGCTGAATGCTTTTCAATGAACTAAGTCCAGGTGTGGAGGGAGCACCTCTCAGGACTGCCCTGATCCCTAGGGGCTGGACCCCTGCTGCTCCTTCAGGCTCTACAGGAGAGCTCAGAAATGCCACAGCCTCGTTTTGACCTCTCCCAGGTCTCGCAGGTCATTTACTGTTTTCCTAATGAGGAGCACTCCTGCTGGCTCCAGCCTTGGTGACTTTCCTTATGACTCCTATGTGTCAGATGCTGTGCTAATGGACTTTATTTATAAATACAGTTATGTTCTAGATGTAATTATTATGTATTTTAGTTTTTAGAGGACAGTGAGCAAGGAGGTAGGAATTTTTAAATTTTTTAAATGTGGAAATTGAGGCTGAGATGGGTAAATTGACTTGCACAGGATTGGAATCCAGGCCCTCGGGGCTGAGACGCCACCTCTCTAGCCTGTAGGACCAGATGGCTCCCTCTGCCCTGAGTAGCCTCATTTATCCTTTAGTCTCAGCTCAGATCCCCCTAAAGCTGCGTTTGGACCCTGCTCTGAGCTTCACATCCGCTACAGACCTCACAATATTGTCCAACACATAACAGACCCTCATGATCATTTCAATAACTAAAGACAGAATGAATGTTGAGAAGCTCAGTGATGAATTTCTGCAATTCCCTGCTGCTCAGGAGGCTGAGGCAGGAGGATAGAAGTTCAAAGCCAGCCTAGGCAACATGGTGAGGCATCATCTCAAACAACAAAAAGAATGAAAGCTGACCACAGATGCTGGTTTGAAGGAACCCTGCCTGTTGTTCAGGGTGAACCTGAAAATTGGGCGGCAGGTGACGTATCTCACATAAGCATCAAGGAGCATGGGCTGCCGGGGGTCAAGGACTGCTGCAGAGAGGGAATCAGACACAGTTGGATCTAGCTGCAGTGTCTGAGGGATGGAGGTGGCGGGCCTGGCAGCCAGGTAAGGAAAGCCTGGGAGGCAAGCATTTCTTCCCCGCTGAGCCATGGCAGGGGCTGACTCCAAAATGGCAGGGGGGGAGTTCCCTCTGGGGAATGGCCCTAAACATGGCAAGGTGGGGCTTGTTGGGATTCCAAAGAAAGAAGCACTGAATGCCAGGCAAAGCATTTTGGGGGAATTTACTTACAACATGGCGAACATCCTCAAGGCAAGTAAGAAAGATGTTCTACCTGGGTATGCCACAGCCAGGAGGGCAGATGTGGAGCTCATGTGGGGGTAGGAATTTGGCTCAGGGCAGGACTAGCTTCTTTCCATGTTGGGGGCAGCAGCCTACAGGCCTTTAGCAGGATCTCAGTGTTGAACCCTGCTTGGCTTCCAGTTCTGCTGGGAAACCTGCAGCTGGCCAGGCCACGCAGCTGGCTAGACACCGGATCTTTAGTCAGGACACAGAAAGGAAAATGTGGGGAAGGGAAGCCTACAGAAAGGGCGTCTGACCATCTCAGGTCATGTCCTGCTCCTGCCCTGCTTACCCTACAACCCAGTTCCTGGGGTGAGCTATTTCCCAGTCCTCACCCTGCCTCCCCTCCTGGATGCTGATTGGCTGGGCACTGGTTGAAATGCTTGTTGATTGGCTGGTCACTGATGGAGAGCTTGCTGATTGGTGCACACAGGTGGAGCACTTGCTCCAGAGTCCAGTGCTCTCCTAAGGCTAAAATATCATGGAGAAAGCTGAAGTTCATTTCCAGCACCTTCCTGCACTGTGCAGCTGTAGAGGAGGGCCACCAGCTCAAGGGGCCAGTGTGTAGGCCCTTCACCAGCTCTGCATGCTTCCTTTGTATTTTTGACAACATTATCTTCCAGACAGGAGGTATGACTCCCCGTTGCTCAAAATATGTGATTATTGGCTCAGATATGCTCCTTCAGGCCTCGCGGGCCGTCTTCATGCTCACTCAGGTATGCATGTATTCAGGTATTTGTGAGCCCGTATCCAGTGCAGGAGACCTGCTGGCTTCATGGTGCTGGGGGACCAGGGGATGGATGCATAAAGCATAAATCCTGCTCTCCAGTTGCTGCACTGAAGACATGAAGGCAGCTGTCGCCAGGGCAGCCACCGTGCCTGGCCTGTGCTGACCAGCCTCCACACCTGTCTGTCTAGTCACCACCACCATGGATTCCACACATGAAGCAGCTGAGGATCCATGTGTGAAAGCTGCTTGCTCGTGGTCATGCAGCAGACAGGAAGCAGAACAGGGAGGTGGTCCCCATCTGTGAGACCCCACAGCCTGGCCCTTTTCCTAATACTGATCTGCCTTCAAAATAAGAATGAGCTAGGAAGTCGTCACTGACCTTAGATGTTCAGACAAAGTGCCACAGAGGACCGGGAAGGGCCCCTGCCAGCCGTGTCTGCTGACCACTTCTGGAAGATGCAAGCCCTCTCCATGGGCTCTCTAACTCATCCTACCCTCGATGAAAACTGCAAATCCAGCCCACCCTAAAGCACTCATGAACCCTAACATGAAACTGCCGGATTTGCATTTCCATAATAAATGCCAAGTCGTTGATGTGGCTTCAGGGTGCACACCAAGCCTCCTGCTGGCGTGTTCCCAGGTGGAGCACTATTAGGGGGACAGGCAGGGGTTAATTTTTGTTTAAGTTAGAAAACTGTGATTTTCAAGATTTCATAACATTTACCATCTAGGGTGGAAACCATCTTGGGAGCAAGGTGGACTAGCCCTTATTCCAGACAGGCCCCTCCGGTGGGCTCTGCTGGGCAAGACTTGTGAACCTACGTGAGTTCCAGGAAGACCCGGGGGCACGGTGTAGCCTGTGTTCTGCTTAGTCCTCTGAAGTGAGTGCATCAGAGCCTTGTGTGACAGGTTTTTTTCCCCTAATGCTAGACTGAAGTTGTCCCATGTCTGAAAAACACATACCTACATATTGCTTATTCTGAGAGCCATTAAAGTGCTTCTCATAGAGATTATGAATGTTGGCCAAGGCAGGCTTCCTTAGCATCAAAAAAGAATAAAGAGTTGACTGGCCCTGTGTAGTGGCACACGCCTATGATCCCAGTGACTAGGGAGGCTGAAGTAGGAGGATCACAAGTTTAAGGCCAGCCTCAGAAACTTAGTGAGACCTTGTCTCAAAAAAAAAAAAAAAACAGGAGTGAGGGTGTCTGGGAATGTAGCTCAGTGGTAAAATGCCCCTGGGTTGGGTTCAATCTCCGGTAACCGCCCCCCTCCTCCCCAAAAAAGAGTTGCCTGGCTTTGTGGAGCTACCTACTGGGTCATGGCATCGTGCACAGAGCCACCAGTCCCAGATGGGAGGCTGACCCAGCAGTGATAACCCCGTGTGGGCTCTTTGAGTTGGACCGTAGTATGTTGTCCTGGTTATTTGGGTCAGACTGTTGGGTGGTGGTGGGCTTACCTCTTTGGAAAGGGCCACGACTCCTGTCAGTCACTCTGAGGACTCTCACAGCACACTGGAAGCTACACCAGGCTGAGGAAGACGTCTCCTCTGTCTAGGACCTCCATTCCTCAGCTGCTGGCTTCTGTGGGCCCCCGGCATGTGGAGGTCTCCTGGAAGTGGTTAGGTCCCTGAGGCTGAGCTCAGGGCTGTGGGTTCTGAAGGTACTGACTTCTTAGTAGAAGACAAAAAGTAGAAATGACGGGTTGGCACCATTCATGTTTGTGCCTTCCGCATACCAGCTCTGTGCTTTGCCTCAGCTGACGTAAGGCTGCGATTCTCCACATAAAATGAGAACAGCAATCAACCCTCCCTCGTAGTAGTAGTAATTTCCCAGAGGCAGACCGGCTGTGAACTTAGGAGAATTATTGTTAGACATCCAAAGCCACCTAATTGTGCTTTTTAAAAAATTTTACCTTTCTCCAGAGAAGTCCCAATTAGATGTTGATGGACCAGAGTGCTTTTGTTGTTTTTCTTTTCCTTTTTTGAAAGCTGGGATGTACAGAAGCATTAGTGTCTGGTAATGGGATGATCATTAGAAGGTGCTGTAAAGAAATGGAGTAAAAATGAATATATAATGCTAACATTGCTTGGTTAAACTTGTTTGTTATTGAACATACTTAAAAAGAAAAATGGGTGGTAATTTAATTCAATTTATAGCACTTTAATGAAATCATTTCCATGAAATGGTAACGCGTGCATATTTTGAAACACGCTGCTTGTATTTGTTGAGGAGGGAGATTCCATTTCTCTGGAGTAGGAGACTGATGAGCAGTTTCCCCTCAAGGAATATGTCATTGTCCTGAAAAATCTGGTCTGTCTTATCCGGCATTTTGTCCTGAACTCTGGTGTGAAGCCATTAGGGAAGAATCTCAGCCCAGCTTCCAAGTGCAGGAGCCACTAATGAAGCTTAGACACGGAACACACAGACGTATTCCTTGACTAAGCACAACATTATAGGTGATTTGGGGGTTGCTTTCGATTAAATGCCTATACTTTTAATTATTTTTAAATCACAAATGATTTTTAAGCAATTTGGAATGTGGGTTCTGGACTCAACATTCTAAGGTTGAAATCCCAGCTCTACCACTTACTAATATGTGACCGACTTACTTAGCCTCTTGAAACCTCAGTTCCTTTTTAACTCTATAAAATAAGAATAAAAATACTTATCTCATGGCTTCAAATGAGGAGGTAATGAAATAATGTGTAAACTGCCTAGCATAATTCTCAAAACGCTGGTGTTCTTTTCTTTATTGTTGCAAATCATAGAAATCCAACTCAAATTTGTTTTCAAAAGTAACAGTCATATATAGGGGGCTTACTGTTGGCTACCTTCTGGGAGAAGCACTTCATCTTAATTATTAAAAGGATTGAATATGGGGATTAATAGCACCTCAATTCTTAATCTTTCCACCTTGATTTCTGAAAGTCAGTGGATCTCATGGATCACTGTAGACAAATCTGGACAGCATCAACATCTTCAGCAAAACTAGGGGAGAGAGCGCCCTTTAAAACTCCAAGCCCAAAAGTAGAACTGGTATGAAACCCACAGTGGGGCAACAGGAAGGAAGCGGGGATTCTGAAACGCGTTACTAGCTGAAGTCACTCCGATGGCCAAACAGAAGGTTGCATTATACAGGGGAGCGGCTGTGGGCTGATCTGAGACCAAAGAAAAAAAGTGAGAGTCTAAGAAAGGAAGTCCCTTTAGGTTCCAGGTTCCATTGATATAAAAGGAAGGCCCAGCAAGCACTAGCAGCCCTGTAGCAAGGAGCGTCACACAGCCCGTGTCCTTTCGTGGCATTCCCTGAAGGATGGGGGGCTCCTTAATGGCTGAGTCCAGGTCTGGTCAGGGAAGATACAGGGTGAGCTTGAGACGGCTTGTTGTGTTGAAAGTCAGGAAGTTTCCTACGGTAAACAGGGTTGTGTTGAAATGACATGGGAGGCATATGGCGGCACCACACTGGCCAAAATTGGGTTGATTGTAAACGAAAACGCATGGTGAATAAGACAAGAAAAAGAAATAGAAGCATCAAAATGAACACAAAGTAAAATTGTTCCTATTTTCAGATGACATGATCTTACATAGACACATCCAAGGCTTCATTTACACAAAATGGTAGAATTCATAAACAAATTCAAGGGGTCACAGGATCCAAAGTCCATGTGCAAAAATGAGTTGTATTTCTATATACCAGCAGAATGTCTGCAAAGGCAATTAGGAAAGCAATCTTATTTACAATAGCACCAAAAGGAATAAAATACCTAGCCACACACTTACGCAAGGAGAACAAAGGCCTATGCATTGAGAACCACAAAACACTCGTGGAAGAAAGGAAATAAGACCAGCAAATGGAAAGGTGCCCTTCTGTTCATGCTCTGGAAGACTTAATATTGTTGAAATGCCCACACTTCCCAAAACTATTTACAGATCCAATGCCACTGCTATAAAAATCCCAAGGGCAACTTTACAGAAATAGGAAAAACAATTCCGTAATTCATATTGAATCACTACAAAATACCACAGATGATCAAAACCACCTTTAGAAAGAAGAACAAAGCTGAATGGATCACAATTACTGATTTCCAAACATACTGCAAAGCTAAGGTAATGAAAACAGTGTGGTATTGGCGTGAAGAAGTCCCGCTGGGAGAGAACGAATCCATACACGTGTGTTCAGCTGATCGTCAACAACACACAGGGGAAGGACAGTCTCCTCATCAAATAGTGTTGGAGAAACTGGCTACCCTATGCCAAGAAGGAAGTGGGACCCTTACTCTTTATAATATACAACAATCAACTCATACTGGATTAAATGGATTTGTAAGATATAAAACTCCTAGAAGAAAACATAGATCAAAGCTTTATGATGCAGTCTAGGCGAAGATTCCACGAACACACCACCAAGGCACAGTCAACAACAGACAAGTGGGACAATGTCAGACACGTTTCTGCTCTGCCAAGGAAACAGGAAGAGAGGTGACCTATCACAGGGAAATCTCCAGAAGACACAGGAACTCCACCACACAAGAGGACTTACATGGACGTTTCTCCAAAGGAGACAAATGAGCAACAGGTCGAGGAGCAGGTGCTGGACATTGCCATTCTCCAGAGGAGAATTGCCAGGTCGAGGAGCAGGTGCTGGACATTGCCATTCTCCAGAGGAAGGTGAATCTAAGCCACAGTAAGAGATCACTTCCCACCTACCAGGACAGTTATCATCAAAAAACAAAACACAGCACATATCAGGAAGGATGTGGAGAAATTAGAACTCTTGCACCTATTGGTAGAAAAGCAAGATGGCGCAGCTGCTATGAAAACCGGCATGGGGGTCCCTCTGAACTTCAGAATTGAACAGTCATATTATCTAACAATCACACTAAACATTTTTTTAAAAAAATATATATGATCTAGCAATCATAATTCAAATCCAAAATTGAATTGAAATGAGGATCTCAAAGAGATACTGCCACTCCTGTGCTCACTGAAGCACTATTCATAGTAGCCAAGATGTGGAGACAATCTAAATGTCTGTGCACAGATAGGCAGATAAAGAAACATACAATGGAATATTATTCAGCCTTTAAAAAGAAGTAAATTCAGCAACATGTGAGAACATGGGACATGCTAGATGAACTAAACCTGTCACAAACTTCCAAACACTACATGTGCCTACTTATATAATGTGTACAGAATAGTCACAGAATGAAAGAGTGGAATGGTGTTTGCCAGGAGCTGGAGGAGAGGAATGGGGAGTTACTAATCCACAGACATCAAGTTCTGCTCAAGCAAGATGAGTGTGTTCCAGAGATCTTCTGCACAACGCTGTGCTCTTGTCAATAGTAACATACTGTTGGCTTCAAGATTTGTTGAGAGAGTAAACCTCATGCTGCGCTCTTGTAATAAAATTTAAAAATTCATGAGTATAAATAAGATGTATTTAGTGGGTAAAATGAATGACTTCATAAAGATGCTAAAGAGGGAGAAAGTCTGATAAAACATCATGAGGTGACCGTTTAACAACTCCTTGCTTTTTAAATTGGTGATTAAAGGAAAGGATTAAATATTTACTCTGGTTCCCAGTGGGGACTGTATGATAGGACAGCAAACTAGCCCTCAGTGAAGAAAAGCTCCACCTTATGTAGGACGGCCAGGTACTGAGAGTTAAAGAACCATGGAGTTGAAAACGCCATTTCATTAAGCTATAAATAGCAATTTAGGCAAGATGTGTGTGTTAGGTAAGGCATAGAGGACAAAAATTGGCATGGTGCCCAAGTAACATCACACAAATTCCTTTCTGATCGTGTATCAGTTACCTATTGCTGCGTAACAAACACCCCGATGACTGTAGTGGTTAAAACTATGTTGCTGCTTATTCTTCACTGTTACTCTGTGGTCAGCTGAGGCTGATGGATCTAGATGACCTCACTCACAGGGCCAGCAGTTTGCAGAGATGGCTGGTTGGCTGAGGCCTCCATCCCTGTGCTGTGTTGGGATGATCTGGGATAGCCTTGCTCATGTGTGTAGGGGTGATGTGAATTAAGCCACTCTGCCTGTGGCTCCAGCAGGCTAGCCTCCACTCTGCATGGCAGTCTTGGGGTCTGGTTGGCAACAGGGGGCAAACCCTGGTGCACACACGTGTTCCAAGCCTCTGCGTCTTGTTGGCTAGCTTGCTACAGGAGACAGGAAGTCCATGTACCTGAGCCCAGATCTAGGAAGTGGAAAAAGGGCCTCCGTCTCCAGCCAGCCTGTCTAGGAGAGCTTTCATCAGTGAAAGAGTGCTTCATAGCTGCACTGTGACGTGGTAGCCACTTGCCGCGGGCATTTACTGGTCACTAGCAATGTGACTGAGGAGCTGAACTTTCCATTTTAATCTATTAAAGCATAAATTTAAGTAGCCACATGTGGCTGATAGTCACCACACTGGCATTTGTAGATATAGATGCCTCTATGGAATATTCTAGCCCCAAACCCTCCTCATGGGCCCATCAGTCCTTTAGGTCTGGTTCCAGCTGTGGGAGATGGAGGATAGCCATCAGCTATCCTCACAGACAGGACAAATCTAGAAGCAGGGGCACTCCGCAGGCAAGCTGACTAGCATCTTCTAATCAGATGCCCCTGAAAGAGGAAATCCCCGTGGATCGCGAGAAACAAGGGACGTCACAAGCACACGTGTCTCTGCGGGTCATTCCTGGCTAGGACAAGGAAGTTGCAGGTCTTTCGAGCCTAACTGGGGAATTTGAATATGACCTAAAATGTTCTAGAGTGGGAAGGTGAAGATTGTTGACCAAAAAAGACCCATTTGGGAGCAGTTTAAAGAACATAACCTCCTATCAGTAAGAGACAAATGTGTGTATAGAAATGTAATTAGAAACACCAAGATCAAGATGCAAATGCACTGAGGTCCAAACCACGGTGATCCTGGTGGCAGAATGTGAAATTAATTTGCTCGTGTCTTTGTTTTCTAACATTGCATCAATGTAAATGTGCTGCTTCTATGCCAATGAGAGGGTTGCTGTAAATAAGAGAGAGAAAGTTGTTACTGAGTATCTTGGAGGTGCCGGAAATGAGTAGATATTTTAAAAGTGTTTCTTGTGTGCTCATGAGCGGCTGTGCCATGCCTCAGGCACAGCAAGGAACCTGGAGGGATTCTGCACCTGCTGTGGGCTCAGCTCACCTCCAGGATCTGGTACCCAGGTCACTTCCTCATGACCCACAGAAGCTCCAGCCCTCAATTTGGCTTAATCGGCATATGCCATTGGCCCCATGTTCTAGATTGTTCTAGAATGCACCATTTATGTAGGCTTCTAGTTGTGTTGCTTGGTTTCCTTCAGAGCTAATGGCCTCAGTGACTGAATGCCGTGTAACAGAGAAAATGAATCAATTGCTACAGGCCCTGCCAGGTGTGGAACGTATAGGAGCACACTGCAGTTTCCATCTATAATTAATGGCAACGTTTTAAAATTTTACCAGAAATTGATAACGTGGTGCTTTCTTTTACTGCCTTTTCCCTTTAATGGGTTGTACATATTTTAAAGCAGTTCTAATATTAAATATGCATCAGACTCTGCTTAGAGAAAATGTAATTGCGGAACAGAAGCTGTTATATTTATAAATGTCTCATTGTTACCTTTTACGCAACTATTCACTGGGGCTGTGCACTGTAGAAGTTTCAAAGAATGTGTTGCAGAAAGCATATTCAAGACCATCAAGTACAAGGAACTTTTGACTGCTATTTTTTGCAAAATTCCAAATTGCCACTGTTGTAATAAAAATCTAGATTGCTACTAGTTTGTCTTGGAATTACATGGCTATCTTATATGATAAACATGTCGTGTCATTTCTGAGTTATAAGCCCATTTGAGTGACTTCATCTTTCCAGCAGCCAACTGAATAATTAAACAGCAAGACAAGAATTTTTATGATCCCCCAAATCTGCAATTGAACATTTGCAAGGAAACAAATGGATACATTTCTCTTTGGGATCCATTAGGGAGAAGGAAGAAGTTTAAAACTCTGAAAGTATTGCAAACAGCAGTTGTTCAAGTGTTAAGTTTGATCAAATAAAATTAAGTGAAATCAACTTCTCTTCCCATTTGTATACTTTATGTCTTTGTTGAAATTGCTGTTCAGAGACACAATAGGCTGTCACACCTATACCCTAAATTTCCAAAACATTAAGTAATTGCTTTGTCATCTAACTTCTATTAGTGCCATATGGATTTTCCCCTTAAATTGGAGAATAAACACAAGCTTTAACAAGTTCATGAAATTGTCTTATTTTCTAAAGAGCCTCTCACCAGCAGCATCGTTCTAGCCAGCCTCTGAAAATATTTCTGTCTCATTATATTTAATTCCCCAATGATACACAGCAGATCCTTTAGGTGTAAGAAAAGAGTAACAAAGACTTTGTATGTTTTGCCCTCTGCCTTTGTGTTTGCAGGTAGTCTCTCAGTTGCTGGCCCAGGGATCCATCGTCATTTACTGAGCGTGGCTGCTTACCGAGTTCTTCATCTACGTGAGGATGGTGGAGGGCCTTACAGGAGGAGAGACGCAGCCTGCAGAGCTGGACCGAGTGCATTGCACAGATTCCCTCCCTTATCCACGTTGAAGGCTTGTGTCGGCCCAGGCTCCTACGCCATGTGAGGCTCAGGTTGGTGGGCAGTGCAGCACTCAGGACGTCTGAAGTACTGAAAGCTGCATCATTTAGTCAGTTAATTAACAGCCGGCATACAAAGTGCAGGACATACAAAGACTCTAACAGGGCAACCTCGCCTGTGAGGGGACGGGAGATCAGGGGTGAGTGGAAGGAACAATGAGGAAAGACTTCAGCAAGCTGAGAGCAGGAATTAGGAAGGGGCAGCAGAGAATATGACAAGGGGAATCCTGCATGCAAAGGACCTGGGGTGCGCAGAGGCATGACAGATTGAAGAACTGGGTAGACTGGAATGGAACCACCATCTGACCCAGCCATCCCACTCCTCGGTCTACACCCAAAGGACTGAAAATCAGCACACTACAGTGACGCAGCCACTTCAGTGTTTATAGCAGTTCAATTCACAATAGCTAAGCTATGGAACCAACTTAGGTGCCCTTCAATAGATGAATGGATAAAGAAACTGTGGTATATACACACAATGGAATATTACTCAGCATTAAGAGAGAATAAAACCATGGCATTTGCAGGTAAAAGGATGGAGTTGGAGAACATCATGCTAAGTGAAGTAAGCCAATCCCAAAACACCAAGGGCCAAATGTTCTGATTAGTGGACGCTGATACCTAATGGAGGTGGGGGTGGGGAGCATGGGAGAAATGGAGGAACTTTGGATGGGACAGGAGAGATGAGGGAGGGAAGGGGGAATGGGAGTAGCAAAAATGGTGGAATGAGATGGACATCACCACCCTAGGTGCATGTATGCAGACACGAATGGTGTGACTCTACCTTGTTTGCAACCAGAGAGATGGAAATGGAGCTGTATGGATGTACTATGACTTCCAATGCATTTAGAAAGAGAGAGAGAGAAAGAGAGAGAAAGAAAGAAGGAAGGAAGGAAAGGAAGGAAGGAAGGAAGGAAGAAAAAAGAAAAGAAGGAACTGCGAGCGGAGCTGGAATAGAGAAACAAAGGGGGCAACACGTGCTGGCCAGAGAGGGGCAGAGGCCAAGGACACGACACAGGCTGCACAAAGACCAGGAGGACTTGGTTGCCAGGGGTCAGTTGGAGTGAAAGCACACACGGAGCTTTGGTGCAGGGGGAGCGGTGCCCTACGGGAGCTGGAGGGGAGCCCATCTGTCACCAGCGTTGGAGCAGCCACACACAGCCAGGTGGGGACCAGCGAGGGACGGGAGACAGAGCGGCCGACCTCTAGAGCTTCCAGCACTTCCAAGGGGCTGACGCTCTTCCCCAGGCCTGAGGGGACCTGGGGGAGCCGTCCAGTCCACCGCGTCCCCTCCAGGCGGCATGTCCTGCACTGTCTCTGGTGGTCCCCAGCATGACTGGCCCTGGTGCCATGTCTGTCCCGTCAGTGGCTTCCTTCCCTTCCCATTTCCCCACCTGTCCCCCTTCCTGATGACCGGACCTGACCCCTGGCCCCAGGGTCTGCTGCTGAGAGAAAAGACCCTGAGATGGGAGAGGGGTGGGTGGAGGACAGGGACACTGTCACCGCCTTCAGCAGACGCCAGGCTAGAGCGACAGCTCTGGGCGTCGTTTTGCCCAGGGTACTTGGACTCCACGCTGGCTGGCCCTCTTTGAAGGAGGAGAGGGACTCCAGTGTTGGAGGGCACAGGAAGATGAGCCGAGGGGGCCGGGAGGGTGTCACATTGGGCACAGGGCCCTGGCTGTGGAGCCTTGGGTACAGAGAGCTTTTGAAACAGCTGCTCAGAAACGTGGAAGCGAATTTCCACCTTCAGGAAGGCTATGGACGAACAGCTCACGTGATATGTGAAAACTGCCTGGGTTTCTGTAACTGTCACCACCTCGTGTGGTCATGTGGTTACTTCAGCAAGAGGTTGGCCAATTCAGCTCACACAACAGGTTCAAAATCTCTACCTGGAGGGCCTTTGAGGCTGCCCCTGGGCACGCCGCCAGCGTTTTCGGTGGATTTCCACCAAGGCGGTAAGAACAGGGAGCTGCCTGGCGCACCTTGGGCCCACTGGGAGCCCAGACATTTCCAAACCGTTTGCACGACTCTAACCCTTACGGAACACTAATTGGGAATTGCATTACGATTATTATTTTCAGGATGAGGAAGCTGACACAGGACTGAAGTGACCAGCTTAATAGTTCCTTCCACTGCAGATGGTAAATCCCAGGTGGTGACCCAGGCAGTTCCTCTCTAGCGTTTCTCTGGTGAGAATTGAATTAGAAATGAGTGTAATCCAATAGGCCTGTCCTATGACTGGTGCTTCCTGGTTGGGGAGGGAGATGCTGTTGGAATGGAAGGGCATGTTTCCCGAGGAGTCTCACTTTATCCCAGGAGCTATGTAGCTCACATAGTTCAAGGGGTTTATGGTGTCTTTTCCTGTGGTTCACAAGCCTCAGAGGAGGGGAAGGCACAGAAGAGGCAGGAGACACCACCTCCCCCTGAACCCCCAGGATCATGGGATACAATGAGGGACACCATTCTAAAGAAATCTGGTCTAGGTCAGGCACAGGGGTACACACCTGCAATCCCAGCTACTCAAGGGGCTGAGGCAGGAGGATTGCAAGTTCAAAGTTTTTGTGGAATTTCATCATGTGACTTAATGAGACCCTGTCTCCAAATAAAAAAATAAATAAAAAGGCTGAGGATGTGGCTCAGTGGTTAAGTGCTCCTGGGTTCAATGTCCTGTTTCAAAAAAAAGGAGGGGAGGCGAATCTGGGCCAACAAAATTCATTCTTCATTTTTTTTAATTTTTAAATTGACTAATGTATTCATTTATTCATTAGTACTGCAGGATTGAACCAGGGTCCCTTAACTACTGAGCCATATCCCCAGTGCCTTTTATTTTTTGAGACAGGATCTCCCTAAGTTGCTTAGGATCTTGCTAAGTTGCTGAGGTTGGCTTTGAACTTGTGATCTTCCTGCTTCAGCCTCAGGAGCTAGTGGAATTAGAGGGTTTTTTTCTTTTTCTTTTCTTTTCTTTTTTTTTAAAGCAAGGTTTCCCGTGTTGCCCAGGCTGGCCTCAAACTCCAGACTGTAAGCTGTCCTCCAACTCCAGCCTCCCGAGTAGCTGGGATGACAGGTACATGCCACCCCTGGCTCTACTCTTTGTATTTTGGAAGGTCTTATCAGACCCAAACCATTAAACCTAAAAAAAATGAATGTTTTCCCTTTTTGTTTCTCTCTTTTCATCTTAAGCAGGTATTTTTATGTCCCACTAAAAGATGCTCTTGAAGGTTGATCTTCAGAGATTCTATCAGTTTGCCTGTCGGCTGGAACAAAGAAGCACAGACTGGGTGGATTTCACCACAGGTTTGTCTCTCGCAGTCTGGGGGCTGAGTCCAAGATCAAGCTGCTGCAGTCTGGCTGCTCCTGAGCCTCTCCTGGCTTGCAGGTGGCCAACGTCCCCATGTCCTCACATGGCCTTGCTCTGCCCAGCTGCCTTGGGGTCTGCGTGTCCAGATTTCCTCTACTTATGAGCACGTTGGAATCAGCCCCTCCCCAGGGACCCTAATCCAATTCCAACCTAATCACCTAATCATTTTGACTTAATCACCCTTTTGAAGCCTCTCTCTGCAAACCCTTCTTAGTCTCCAGGGTTGGAGCCAGCTGCGTGACCTCTCTTAACCTTCCTGACCCCTTTAAAGACCCATCTGCAAATGCAGTGGTGTCCTGACCTGCCGGGGGGTGGACTTCGGGATGGCAAAGACACCCGGAGCAAACTGGCTGTGCTCCTTTGTGCCCTTTTTTTTTTTTTTTTTTTAACTCATCTTAAGCCCGAGCTCTGTGTTCTTGTTTGTAGAATCCAGTTCTACAAGCTGAGGAGAGATCCCCCTGTCTGACAAGGTAGCATCTGCCTCTCTGTCCTCAGCCCTTCACAGGGCAGAGCTTGACCTTTCCAATCAAGGCGAGTCAGGACCTGCCCTTCACCTGCTGGGCAGCATTTGGGACAGGCTCCCTTCATCCTGCTGCTGATGGAGTCCCTCCCACCCAGCATGGCTCACACCGTTGGGCAGGAGCAGGTAGAACTTGGGCTCTTGAGTCACTGGACCTGTATCTGAATTCTCCCCTGCCGTCACACTGCAGGTAAGGAACTTTTGCTCCCTCAGACTTGGCTTTCCCGGTGTATAAAATGTGGATAGTTCATGACAAGCACGAAAGAGGCGAATGCAAGCCAAGTGCCTGACACACAGCTGGCACTGGGGCACAGTCATCTGCTGTCATTGCTGAAGATCATCAAGCCAGTGCCTGAAAGTGATAGGCCAGGAGTCCAGAGCTTGGTATCCTACTTGGACTGCTGGTGGTTTGTATAAATCCCTTCTGCATTTCAGGCAGTTTATCTTTTGTCTGAACAACTGACCAAAGGTTCACCTTCAGGCTGCAGTGTGTAGTTGAAGGGCTTCTGTACTTAAAATCTGTATTGGTCAGGTTTGCGTAGGTATAATAAAATACCTGAGGCTGAGTACTTATAGAGAAAAGAGGTGTTTACATGTGTATGAGTGTGGGTGAAGGATCCTGGGGATTTAACCCAGGGGCACTGTACTGCTGAACTACATCCCAGCTCTTTTCTTTTTTTGAGTCAGGGCCTCACTGATTTGCTGAGGCTGGCCTGGAACCTGCAATTCCTCTGCCTCAGTCTTCTGAGTCACTGGGGTTACAGGCATGCATCACCATGCCTGGCCTGAACAGAGGTTCCTTTAGCTCTCAGTTTCAGAGGCTGCAGATCAGGGGGCTCCATGCTAGACGGTATCCTGGTAGGGACAAGTGGGAGAGGGAGAGAGCCCCTGGGGAGACAGGAAGCCAGACACTAGAGGGACTATCATGCCCTTATGACCCCCCTCTTGCCAAGAGGGGCTCCCACCAGGCCCCACCACCTCTCCACATTGCTACACTGGGGACAAAGTTCCAACATAGGAACATTTAGGGGACAAACCACATCCAAACCATAACATGGTCCATCTGACTTTGTCTCCAAGAAAGCTTGGAGCAAAGAAATTACAAGGAGGACTGCTCCCCTTTGTCCTTCCTTTACTAAAGATGGTGATTGGGGTTCACACCAGCACCCACCGACACTCAGCAGGAGTGACAGCTCACTTAAAACCAAGGAAGAACTCACTTTCAGACAGCGATGCTGCGACTCCACATGCTCTCCAACACGGGGCCACTGTCCTCTTTTCAAATTTGAAGCTGTTGCTTTGTTGCCTTGGGCTTTCATTTAGAAGTGAGTGGCTCCTTCATTCTCTTCTCAGCTGCAGAATAGATGATGTTTCATTCCATTTTCACCCAGATGTGTCGACTAGAAGGGGCCTCGTTGTTAAAAACCAAGGGTCAGAATCTCTTCTGTTTCTCCTCCATTGGGAAAATCTCACTCCCCCGAGCAAGCACGCTAATTCCCCGTCGCCTTTATCCCAGTTATTAATTCTCCTGGATTGGATACTGTATTGCAAGAGGTTTGGAGGTAGTTTCATCACAAATGTCATCTCTAAGCCGGATGTGGTGGTACATGCCTATAATCCAGCCACTTGGGAGACTGAGGCAGGAGGACTGCAAGCTTGAGGCCACCTGGGCAATGTAGCAAGACCCTGTCTCAAAACACAAAGGACTAGGGATGTCGCTCAGTGGTAAAGCACCCTTGGGCTCCATCCTCAACACCAAAAAACAAACAAAATAAACGAGAAATCCCATTTCTCCCCTGTGCCATGGCAGCATGGCTGGGCAATTATATAAGGGTGTCCCACCAAATAAGAAGGTTTAAGAAAATCATTGTATGCTAGACATTTGTTACTGTGACAAAATACCTAAGAAAAACAACTTTAAGGTGGAAAGATTTATTTTGACCCGTGGTTTCAGGGGTTTCGGTCCCTGGTTGGCTGGTCCATTGCTATGGGCCTGGCAGCCAGAAAGGAGAGAGGAGGCAGCCAGCCAGGGACAAGGCATAGCCCTGGGGGCTCTCCACCAAGGACCTACTCCCTTCAGCCAGGTCCCACCTCCCCCAGTTTCTGCTCCTCCTCAAAGTCCGTTCAGCTGTGTACCCATCACAGGATCCGTCGCAGGATTCATCCTCAAGATCCAGCCACTTCCCCAAAGCCCCACCTCTGACCAGCGCTGCACTGGGGACCTAGCCTTCAGCACACAAGGCTTTGGGGATCCCTGAGATCCAAACCATAACACACTGCTTCCTTTTCCCCACCACAATATGTGTGCAGTTGAAGCCTCTTGCCAAGTCAAAGCGATGTGGCATCTGCCGTTACGTTTAGGTGTCGAGTGGAGTCGGTGAATAGTCTCTGAATGAACAGTTTCAGGCACCGTCACTTGAAATGCAGATGAAACTGACCTCAGCTTTGTCTCTCTTTCCTTCGTTTTCAGATTCATAGAGTTATTTTTAAGCGTCTCGCTAATTAGCAGGATGGCCCCAGAATAAAGGGACAGGCCCGGCCCTGCACTGCTTCTCACAAAGCACGTCAGTTTTTTGTCTTGTCTTGTCTTGCCTTGTGTTGAATTCTAGTACCTTCCTTTAAGTGAACACAGGAGTACTCCGTCTCACAGGCGCGATGGTTGGCTGTTTATTCCCCTTCTGGGCATCGCTGTGGGTTCTCAGAGGCCTTTTCAAAACGGTGCTGCTTAACCTTTCTCCTCTGTGAACAAAAGGCGCCTCCTCTGCTGTCTTTTGCTGGCCCCTCCTTCCATAGCAGCAAAGAGAGAATGATTTATTTATAGGAGACACACCTTGGCATGAATTGCCACTAAATCCTACACACTCAAAAAACACAAGCACTTAAATGAATCCAATACAATAAAACAACATGAACCCATCAAAAAGAAGGCCCACTCCATGGGAGCCGGTCAACGTTTCAAGGAAGGAGGAAAACCCGTGTCTAAGTGGCCCACGGGCTTGGACAGGGTCAGGTGCTGGGTCCAGGCAAGCATTCCTTTGGCGGGTGTAGATGATTTTTTTCAATGGAGAATATGTTTGAGAATATTTTTGCTTTTTTTTCTAAGGGAGCACCTCTTAAATCAATATCAAATCCTCCACATAGGAACAAGTCTAGAGAAAACACAGTGTGATTGGATGTACCCTCACGGCACTGGATGACTCACCCCTGTAGGATGGATAACCAGGAATGGGAGCAGAGGCGGCAGGGCCCCTGGAGGCCTTGTAAGGGTGATGCAGGCCATGGATCCATTCAGGGTAGCCCAGCGTTCTTGGCCCTGCCTTCCTGGGCCCTGTCAGAGTTGCAGGATTGTGTAGGGAAGGGACAGAGGGGAGCAGGAAGAATTCAGAGGCATGTGGTCCTGGTCAAGGGTGCTCGGTGGGTGACCTTGTCGGGAGGCCACAGAACCCTGTCGGCCACGTGGAAGTCGCTGCTGCCTGGGCAGTTCAGACTCCCTCACAGCATGTCTTTCCATCAAACCCAAGATCCTGGAGTCCAAGATGACTGCTGGAGACCCAGGCTCAGGAAAAAGGCAAGTCAGAGGCTGGGACAGTGCCCAAGTGCTCCTCCAGGTGAGGCCATGAGCGGAGGCTCATGGTACCGCACTGGGCCCGAAACAGACGTTCTGAAAGCTGGAGGTTGACGGGCAGTTGATCCCACGTGCCTGCAAGTCTTGAAGATACCCTGTTGCTCTTATCCTGGGGCTTTCAGCCTTGCAGGGGACTCTGGCCAGGGTTAGATGAACGCTCCTGGAACGGTGGCTCATCTGTGCAGAGGGGAGCAGGAATCTGACTCCAGGTTACAGCGGCACAAGGACAGGGGTGCACAATGAAGGCAGCAATGCCAGGTTACCCTGCGGACACCTGCAGGCCCAGGGGAAGGGTCAGTTCTTTTGGTAAAGGCAGCCTGTGAGTCCCTGTTATGGCAGGACCCAGGGAAGACCCCCTGCTCTTCCCTAAGTGCTCATGTGCCCCTTTGAAGTGTCCCTTGCACCTCGCAGTCATCTGTGCATGCCATGAAGAATGCATGCCCACCCAGGGCCTTCTGTTGAGCTTCAGAGAGGAGGGGACACCCTTGCTGGAGGGCACACCATTAGGTGATGATGTGACTATTCTGGAAGTTGTTGAAGCCTAAAGTAAAACCTGATGACTGAATACGTCCCTGAAAAGAACTTCCAAGTAGCAAGCCCTTTCTTACGACTGTTCAGAGAGGAAAGAAAGAGGTAGCATGGCTGGGGGCGGTGGCGCATGCCTGTCATCCCAGCAGCTTGGGAGGCTGAGGCAGGAGGATCACGAGTTCAAAGCCAGCCTGAGCAAAAGTGAGATGCTAAGCAACTCAGTGAGACCTTGTCTCTAAATAAAACACAAAATAGGGCTGGGGATGTGGCTCAGTGGTCAAGTGCCCTTGAGTTCAGTCCCTGGTACCAAAAGGTAGTGTGGCAAACCATCACTCAATTTTTTTCCTGGATTTGGAGACCAGCTACAGCCCTCCCAGCCTCACCACCCTCCTGGCTAAGTCACCCTCCCCTCTGGGCTTTGCTTGCCTCGCTTGTGAGATGGAAATATGGATAATGACCTCATAGAATTGGGTATGTAAAGCTCTTTACCAACCTGGTGTTCTAAATGTTCTTCTGATCAAGACATCAATCCATCTTGGCCACCAGCCAGCCATAGGCCTGAGGCCATCAGTCACAGACCAGCAGGATGTACAGACGCAGCAAATCCCCCATGGTGGCTGGCTGAAGATGGCAGGATCAGGGCCAGCAGTGTGAAGGGAGGCGAGTCGGGGAGGTGGTCAGCCAGCCTTTGCCTCATTGTGTAACCACACAGGGTCTACACTTTCAAAACCGAGTAAACAAAGCGTTTCTTTTTCAATCTACATGACAGTAGGGTATATTTTGACATGGGGTATACAACTCATTACAATTTTGAGCCCATTCTTGTGGTTGGACCTAATGTGGAGTTACACTGGTCATGTAGTCATATATGAGCAGAGGAAAGTGTGTCTGATTCATTCTGTCTTTCTCATTGTCCTCCCTGTCCCTCTTCTCCATTCCCCTTTCTCTAATCCAATGAACTTCTAAACTTCCCCTTCTGACCTTCTCTTGTTACGAATTAGCATCCACATATCAGAGAGAACATTCGACCTTTGCTTTATTGGGACTGGCTTATTTCACTTAGCATCATATTCTCCAGTTCCATTCATTTACCAGCAAATGCCATAGTTTCATTCTTCTTTAAGGCTAAGTAATATTCCATTGTGAATATATAACACATTTTCTTTATCCATTCATCTGTTGAAGGATACCTCCTTGGTTCCATAGATTGGCTATTGTGAATTGAGCTACTATCAACATTGATGTGACTGCGTCACTGTAGTATGCTGATTTTAAGTCCTGTGGGTATAGACCAAGAAGTGGGATGACTGGGTCAAATGGTGGTTCCATTCCAATTTTTCTAAGGAATCTCCATACTGCTTTCCATAGTGGTTGCACCAATTTGCAGTCCTACCAGGAATGTATGAGTGTGCCCTTTCCCCAATATCCTTGCCAACACTTATTGTTGCTTATAGTCTTCATAACTGCCATTCTGACTGGAGTGAGATGGAATCACAATGTAGTTTTAATTTCCATTTCTCTATTTGCTTCAGATGTTGAACTTTTCTTTTATATATATATTTACACACACACACACACCATACACACACATATTTTTTTGGTACCAGGGATTGAACTCAGGGGCACTGAGCCATATCCTCGGCCCTATTTTGTAGTTTATTTAGAGACAGGGTCTTACTGAGTTTCTTAATGCCTCACTTTTGCTGAAGCTGGCTTTGAACTCACGATCCTCCTGCCTCAGCCACTGAGCCTTCATATATTTTTTGACCACTCATATCTCTTCTTCTGGAAAGTGCCTGTTCAGTTCCTTTGCCCATTTATTGATTGGGTTATTTGGTGTTTTTGATGGTAAATTTTTTTAGTTCTTTGTATGTCCTGGAGATTAATACTCCATCTGAGGTGCAAGTGGTAAAGATATTCTCCCATTCTGTAGGCTCTCTGTTCACATTCTTGATTGTTTCTTTTGCTGTGAAAAAGCCTTTTAGTTTGATGCCATCCCATTTATTGATTTTTTATTTTATTTCTTGTGCTTTAGGAGTCTTACTGAGGTGATCTGTTTCTGTGCCAAGATGATGGAGAGTTGGGCCCAGTGTTTCTTCTTGTATGCAGAGGGGCTCTGGTCTAATGCCTAGGTCCTTGATCCACTTTGAGTTGGGTTTTGTGCAGGGTGAGATATTGGTATTCCGTTTCACTCTACTATGTGTGGATTCTCAGTTTTCCCAGAACCATTTGTTCAAGTGGCTGTCTTTTCCTCAGTGTATGTTTATGGCACTATTGTCTAGTATGAGATAACTGTATTTATGTGACTGTGTCTCTGTGTCTTCTATTCTGTTCCATTGGTCTTCAATTCTATTTTTGTGCCAATTCTGTGCCATTTTTGTTACTACATCTCTGTAGTATAATTTAAGGTCTGGTATTGTGAGGCCTCCTGAATTACATTTCTCTCTAAGGATTGCTTTGGCTATTCTGGGCCTCTTATTTTTCCAAATAAATTTCATGACTGCTTTTTCTATTTCTATGAAGAACATCATTGGAATTTTAATGGGAATTTCATTAAATCTGTATAGTGCTTTTGGTAGTATGGCTGTTTTGACAATATTAATTCTGCCTATCCAAGAACATGGGAGGTCTTTGCATTTTCTAAGGTTTTCTTTAGTTTCTTTCTCTAGTGTTCTGTAGTTTTCATTGCAGAGGTTTTTCACCTCTTTTGTTAGATTGGTTCCCAAGTATTTCATTTTTCTGAGGCTATTGTGAATGGAATAGTTTTTCTGATTTTTCTTTCAGCTGATACATCATTGGTGTATAGAAATGCAGTTGATTTATTGGTGTTGATTTTATATCCTGCTACTTTGCTGAATTTGTTTATGAGTTCAAAAAGCTTTTTGGTGAAGTTATTTGGGTCTTCTAAATATAGAATCATGTCATCAGCAAATAGGGATAGTTTGAGCTCTTCTTTTCCTATTCGTATCCCTTTAATTTCCTTTTCCTGTCTGATTGCTCTGGGTAGTGTTTCAATGACTGTGTTGAACAGAAGTGGTAAAAGAGGGCATCCATGTCTTGTTCCAGTTTTTAGAGGGAATGCTCTCAATTTTTCTCCATTTAGAATGATGTTGGCATTGAGACACATATTGGGCACATATAGCTTTTTCAATGTTGAGGTATGCTCCCACTGTTCCTCGTTTTTCTAGTGTTTTGAGCATGAATGGATGATGAATTTTGTCAAATGTTTTTTCTGCATCAATTGAGATAATCATGTGGTTCTTGTCTTTAAGTCTATTGATGTGATGTATTACATTTATTGATTTCTGTATGTTAAAGAAACCTAGCATCCCTGGCATGAACCCCACTTGATTGTGGTGCGCTATCTTTGTAGTATGTTTTTGTATGCAATTTGCCAGGATTTTATTAAGAATTTTTGCATTTATGTTCATGAAGGATATTGGTCTAAAGTTTTCTTTCCTTGATGTGTCTTTGTCTGGTTTTGGTGTCAGGGTGATACTAGCTCATAGAATGAATTTGGAAGGGTTCCCTCCAAGTGGGGACCAAGTTTTTGTTATTTGAATTATAAAGGACGCCAGTCCAATCTAGGTTAAATTTTTGCATTGACACTAAAGGAAATTTCTCAGTACTTGGAACTTCTGTTTGCTGTTGTATTTAGTCACAGGTTTTGTTTAGGTTGAATTCTTAGTTCCCTGATGACTGCCAGAATAATTCCATCACCTAAAACTATCCCCTCCAGGAAGGGCGTCCACATTTAGCAAATAAAATACATGATGCCAATTCAACTACAATGTCAGATCAACAGTGAATGGTATTTTAGCATAAATATGTTCTCAAAACTTCATGGGACATACTTATGCAGATGCTGTATCATAAGCTGAAAATATCAGAAGTTGAAACTGCATTGAAGGCACCTAGCCCAGCCAATGGCCTGGCTTAGCCTCGCCTGACTTGAATGTGAGCAGAACAGTAGCTACAGTTGGGCCGTATTGTACGGCATGAAGCCTATTTTGTAGTAAAGGGTTCGCCATCTCGTGTGTACACACACAGGGAATTCCATAGACACATGGGATGAAAAACACAAACTCAAGACCCAAAACATGCTCCATGGTGGCAGCTGTAGCTCACTGTCACGGTCTGGCATCTCAAGAGTGGGGTACCTCTTGTCACTAGCCCCTGAAAAGATCCAAAATCAAAATTCCAAGTACAGTTTCCACGGAATGACTAGCATTTTCAAACCATCATTAACTCAAAAAAATCCTAAGTTGAGAACTATTATATGTTGGGGACTTCCACACATAAAAGTTGATTCAAAGTTCAGACTTTAGTGAGTGACCTGGATTTGGCCTGGCAGTTCCATCTCAGGTACCAGCTCTGGTTTAGATGACCCTTCTGTATCCTCTGAGAAGCTACCAAGGCCCTCGCTGAGGAGTGGAGGAGCACAGGAGAGGCCACAGCATCCTTGGAGCCGGACAGAACTGGGTATCTCAGGCAGGAGCAGGCTGGTCAGGTGGGACCCTGGAGCTGGCCCTCTTTGCAAGGCATCACTAGAGCAGGGCTGTTTCCCCACATGAGGACTTGTCTTCATCTGTGTGCAATATGGACTGGCCAGATGAAGCCAGGTGCCGGTACCATGTTCCCCACTTGCATGTTTACCTATGGTCAGAAGCCAGCGGTCACTCAGGCCTCCTCCTCAGTGAGCTCAGCAGGATTATATGAATTCAAGTTTGGAACTCAACACGCACTGATTACCTCTCAAAGCTGTTTGCAAACAATTAAAATTGATGCTTAAATCAGATGAGCATGCACTTTTATATACACCCTTTCTTGGATTTCCTGTCTACACCAGCCTTTGATTTTAATTCTCTGTTGTTTTTTAGATGAGAATTAATAGGCACCATGTAGCTCACGAGCATATAGGTTCTGTTCACTTTTTTACATGAGTCCTGTCTAAATGCTTGCTGTCAGAATAATAGTTGTTACTTTCATCATGATTTCTTTATAAGATCTTTGGATATGGCTTCCATATAATTTGAACATTCAGTTATAAATTGTGTCTGTGATGTTGTTTTTTAAATGCCATTTCAGAGATAGATTATTAAATGTTATAAGGGGAAATGTTTCAGTGGATTATCAGTTTACTCCATTTGCCAAATAGCAATTCAGGGTCATAAACATGATGATGCCAAGGGAAGAATTTCAAGAACTCTCAGTGATTTTTGATTATCTGACACATAACAGCTACCACAGAGCAGAGCACGTATAAGAAAATTACACATGTTACTGGTTATTAAACAGGGATAATTTTGTTTTCTTATAAAATGTGGGTATAAGATTATAAAATTTCTTATAAATTCTTATAAAATTTCTTATAAATTTATAAAATTATAAAATTTCTTATAAAATGATGTCATTTTATTGTCAAAGATGCTATGTAAAATTTGTTGCAGTCCATGCCAGAGTTCCTGCCAACCAGTGGGAGCACAGGCCAAGGCCCAGGACCACCTTCAAGGACCACCACAGGAGCCCAGCCAAGGTCAGACCCAAGACTGCTAGCCACCAGTCACAGGGGAACCCAGACCTAGGGGAAGGACTGCCTCTGGGGACCCCTGCGGGAGACCTGGCCTAAGTGAGGCCTGGGACCACCCCCAGTTCTGGACCAGAGTTCCTGCCAGCCAGGGGGAGCACAGTCCAAGGCCCAGGACCACATTCAGGGACCACAGCAGGAGCCCAGCCAAGGCCATTCTCACTGCCATCTTGAGTTACGTCCACTACCACTGCCACCATCTTTAGTGGCAATAGTGTCCATCTGGGAACACCTGCTAGGGACTGGAAGTGAATTCCAAGGTGAGATACATGTAATTTACAGTTTCACTACAAGATTATAGGATAGAAACCACAATACCTCAGATCAGCATTGTATCATTAAAGGAAGATACATAATCAACATGAAAAAACAAGGGAAGATAATGCCCCAAATAAATGAAGATACTACAATAATAGAATCAATTGGCAGCACAGTTGATGAAATGTCAGAGAAAGAATTCAGGATGTACATAATTAAAATGATCTGTGAATTAAAGAATGACTTAAGCAAGCAAATTCAGGCAAAAATTGACCACTCTAACAAAGAAATAAGAGAGCAAATAAAGGCAACCATCGATCGCTCCATCAAAGAGATAAGAGAGCAAACAAAGTCAACCATTGATCACTCCAACAGAGAGATAAGGGAGCAAATACAGGTAGCAAAAGATTACTTTAAGAAAGAGCTAGAGATTGTGGGAAAAAAACAATCAGAAATTCTTGAAATGAAGGAAACAATAAACCAAATAAAAAACTCGATAGAAAGCATCACCAGCAGATTAGATCACCTGGAAGACAGAACCTCGGATAATGAAGACAAAATATACAATCCTGAAAATAAAGTTGACCTTACAGTGAAGATGGTAAGACATCATGAACAGAACATACAAGAATTATGGAATAGCATCAAAAGACCAAATCTAAGATTTATTGGGAGAGAAGGCGGCACAGAGTTTCAAACCAAAGGAATGCACAATCTCTTCAATGAAATAATATCAGAAAATTTCCCAAACATGAAAAATGAATTGAAATATCAAATACAACAGATCAATTTTAAGTAAGGAAATAGAAGATGCCATCAAGAGCCTGCCAACCAAGAAAAGCCGGGGACCAGATGGATTCTCAGCTGAGTTCTGCAAGACCTACAAAGAAGAATTAATACCAATACTCCTCAAACTACTCCATGAAACAGAAAAGGAGAGAACCCTTCCAAACTCATTCTATGAGGCAAGTATCACCCTGATACCAAAACCAGACAGAGACACATCAAAGAAAGAAAATTTCAGACCAATATCCCTGAAGAATATAGATACAAAAATTCTCCAGGAAATGTTGGCAAATCGCATACAAAAATATATTTAAAAAATAGTGCACCATGATCAACTGGGGTTCATTCCAGGGATACAAGGTTGGTTCAACATACAGAAATCAAGTAATGTAAACCATCACATCAATAGACTTAAAGATAAGAATCATATGATTTTATCAATTGATGCAGAGAAAGCATTTGACAAAATACAGCACCCTTTTATGTTCAAAAACTAGGGATAGTAGGAACATACCTCAACTTTGTAAAAGCTATCTATGTTAAACCCAAGGCCAACATTATCCTAAGTGGAGAAAAATTGGAAGCATTCCCTCTAAAAATGAGAACAAGACAGGGATGCCCTCTTTCACCACTGCTATTCAACATAGTCCTTGAAACATTAGCCAGAGCAATTAGACTGATAAAAGAAATTAAAGGGATACGAATAGGAAAAGAACTCAAACTATCATTATTTGCCAATGACATGATTCTATACTTAGAGGATCCAAAAAATTCCACCAGAAAACTTCTGGAATTAATAAATGAATTCAGCAAAGTAGTCAGATATAAAATCAACACTTGCAAATCCATTGCATTTCTACACATCAGGGATAAATCTTGTGAAAGAGAAATTAGGAAAACTACCCCATTCACAATAGCCTCAAAAAAAATAAAATACTTGGGATTCAATTTAACAAAAGAAGTGGAAGACTTCTACAATGAAAACTATAGGACACTAAAGAAAGGAATTGTACAAGACCTTAGAATATGAAAGAATCTCCCATGCTCTTGGACAATATTGTTAAAATGGCCATACTACCCAAAGCACTATATAGACTCAATGTGATTCCAGTTAAAATCCCAATGACATTCCTTATAGAAATAGAAAAGTCAATCATGAAATTCATTTGGAAGAATAAGAGACCCAGAATAGCCAAAGCAATCCTTAACAAGAAGAGTGAAGCAGGAGGCATCACAATACCAGACCTCAAACTATACTACAAAGCTATAGCAACAAAAATGGCATGGTACTGGCACCAAAATAGACATGTAGATGAATGGTACAGAATAGAAGACACAGAGACAAACCCACTTAAATACAGTTACCTTATACTAGACAAAGGAGCCAAACACATAGATTGGAGAAAAGATAGCCTCTTCAACAAATGGTGCTGGGAAAACTGGAAATCCATATGCAGCAAAATGAAACTAAACCCCTATCTCTCACCATGCACAAAATTCATCTCAAAGTGGATCAAGGACCTGGGAACTAGACCAGAGACCCAACACCTAATAGAAGAAAAAGTAGGCCCAAATGTTCATCATGTCAGATTAGGACCTTACTCTCTTAACAAGACTCCTATAGCACAAGAAGTAAAATCAAGAATCAATAAATGGGATGGGTGCTGGGATTGTGGCTCAGTGGTAAAGCACTTGCCTTGCATACATGAGGCACTGGGTTCAATTCTCAGCACCACATAAAAATAAATAAAGATATTGTGTCCATCTACAACTAAAAAAATTATTTTAAAAAATAAATAAATGGGATGGATTCAAACTAAAAAGCTTCTTCTCAGCAAAAGAAACTATTAATAAAGTGAACAGAGAGCCTACGTTCTGGGAACAAATTTTTGCCACTCACACATCTGATAGAGCACTAATCTCCAGGATATATAAAGAACTCAAAGAACTTAACACCAAAAAAAAACCCAATCAATAAATGGACTAAGGAGCTGAACAGACACTTCTTAGAAGAAGATATACAACTGACCAACAGACATGAAAAACTGTTCAACATCTCTAGCAATTTGAGAAATGCAAATCAAAACTACTCGAAGATTTCATCTCACGTCAGTCAGAATGGCAATTATCAACAAACATCAATTAGTGTTGGTGAGGTTGTGGGGGAAAGGGCACACTCATACATCGCTGGTGGGACTGCAAATTGCTACAACCAATCTGGAAAGCAGTATGGAGATTCCTTAGAAAACTTGGAATGGAACCACCATCTGACCCAGCTATCCCACTCCCCGGTCTATACCCAAAGGACTTAAAAACAGCATACTACAGTGACACAGCCACTTCAATGTTTATAGCAGCTCAATTCACAATAGCTAAACTGTGGAACCAACCTAGATGCCCTTCAATAGATGAATGGATAAAGAAACTGTGGTATATACACACGATGGAATATTACTCAGCAATAAAAGAGAATAAAATTATGGCATTTACAGGTAAATGGATGGAGTTGGAGACTATCATGCTAAGCAAAGTAAGCCAATCCCAAAAACCAAATGCTGAATGTCTCTCTGATAAGTGGATGCTGACCCATAATGGGGGAGGGGACACAGGAAGAATGGAGAAACTTTGGTCAAAGGAGAGGGAGGGGGAGGGGGCATGGGGACAGTAGAGATGGTGGAATGAGATGGACATCACAGCCCTAGCTTCATGTATGACTACATATATGATGTGATTCTGCATTACGTGCAACCAGAGAAATGAAAAGTTGTGCTCCATCTGTGTACAATGAATCAAAATGCACTCTGCTGTCATGTAGACCTAAGCAGAATAAATTAAAAAAGAAATTTGTTGTGTGACATGCTAACATAAACAAATGGCTACATAACTTCAAATTTATCTCAAGCTCTATTTAAATGTTTTAAATACAGATGTTTAATGTCATAGACGTATGACACAGGACAGTGTGGCATTACAACAGTGAAGGGGCTTCTTACATACGTTCATCCTCCCTCTCCAGCGGTCTTGCAAGACAAGTTCCTTGCTTCATTTTGTGGATGAGGAGACCCTCAGGGATACTGCACAGTGTGCCCAAGGGCGCACTGTTGGTTTAGGACAGCTCAGACTGGAACTCTGGTCTGGGGGCAGGAGTCCCATGCACTTTCCCACTGGTCAGCTAAAGGAGCATCCAGCCAACATGGCGTGATGATATAAGATGAGTAAACTTCTTTTCAAAAAAGGATGAGAAGCAGCATCACCTAATATAAACACAAGCCCAGGAAAACATACAGAAGAAAAGACAGCTTAGGGAGTTGATATCACACTGCAGTGAGAAATTACTGTGAGTCTAAATTTAGCTCTGAGTTTCCTAACCGCCAAATAAAAAGGGAACAGCAAATTGAATCACATTATCTCTTTTTGTCTTAAAAATGCAATGGTGAGCCAGGTGTAGTGGTGCATGCATATAATCCCAGTGATTCAGGAGGCTGAGGCAGGAGGATTGCAAGTTTGAGGCCTCATTCAGCAACTTAGGGAGACCCTCTCTCAAAAGAAAACATAAGAACAGGCTGGGGATGTGGCTCAGTGAAAGAGCACTTGCCTCGTATACACAGGGCCCTGGGTTGCATCTCAGTACCACCAAGAAGAAAAAATGCAGTAGCAGGAAGGGGAGGGCAGGGGAGGGGAGTAAATTAACAAACTTATCTGCAAAGGTGCCCTTTCCCTTCAAGGATCTGATGGAGGAATTTGTGGCTTAGTTTTTTGTTGTTTTTTTTTTTTAATTTTTAGAGAAGCTAGTTAATCAATGAACATTACCTCACATCCCATATGGTTTCCTGGGAATATAGTGAGTTCATGAAAAGGAATTCTGACTGAGGCTGAGCTGCATTTCAGATCACAAATTATCATTTTCAACAACATAGTTTTGCATCTCTAGATGCAAAAATGGATTTCCATGGACTTTGTAATGTAAGCCATCTTTTTTTTATATATATATTTTTTAATTGTTGATAGATCTTTATTTTATTCATCTATTATTTATATGTAGTGCTGAGGATCGAACCCAGTGCCTCACGCATGCTAGGCAAGCGCTCTACCACTGAGCCCCAGCCCCAGCCCTGTAAGCCATCTTTATATGCTGAGAGATTAACACTAAATTGCAACTCATTGAGGCTGTTTAGGCAAAGGCCAACAGTTGAATCTGGAGAGTGCTGTTTGGTAATTTTAGGCAGGAGTCAGCAGACTTGCCCTCTGGAGAGCCAGGTAGAAAAGATTTTAAACTCTGTGAGCCATGTGTGTCTGTGGCAGTGATTCACCTCTGCTGCTTGCAACTCAATAGGCCTTGGTGCATAAATGGAGGGTTATGGCTTCGTGCTAATAAAACTTTGTTTACAAAACAGGCCTGAACTGGATTAAGAGTGGCTGCTAACACTGGACTGTCGCAACCCGAACACCAGAAGTCACGCTTATCCCTCTGACGGTGGTTTTAATAAACTGTCGTAGGATCTTTAAATCCTAGCCCTCAGTCACACCCAGAGAAATTACAAAGGCAGATAGTGGGTCATTATTCTCAGGGGACCCCGTGCCGCCTTTGGATGTCCACACTTGGTGTCTGACAAGATTTACCATTTAACTGTGACCAGTTGTGCAAAAATCATGCTTAGAACATGCTCAGTCTTCATATGATATTAATAAGACCGGCATAGATTTGTTTACAGGGTTAGTTTTATTATTTCTATTATTTTAAAAGTCTTCATTGTAATTGAAATCATACTAAAGCACACACAGGCACAGTTAAAGCTCCTTCATGTCCTGGTCTTGTGTAATACGGAGAAAGAACTGTCACCAATGAGGGTTATAAAAATATGTCTTTCTGCATTTTCTTCTAGTCTATTTTTGTTTCATTTTGATTTAACTGTTTAATTTGAGCAGAATACGGTTTTGAATAGATCGTGAGGTAAAGGTTTGACTTCTCCACCAAAACGGTTAACCAGATTCATGGTTCCATTGTATTTCAGACTGCAAAAGCAGTGCTCCATGGGCACTTGACATTGATGTGTGCAGATTTATTAAAAAGATGTTAATTTCAAACAGAGCGTGGAGGCACACACCGGAAATCACAGCTACTCAGGAGGCTGAGGCAGGAGGATGGGATGATTGAGGCCAGCCTGAGCAATTTACCAAGACCCTGTCTCACAATGTTCAAAATGCCTGGGGCTGCAGCCCAGTGGCTGAGTGCCATCTAGCAAGGGTAAGGCCCTGGTTCCATCCCCAGTACTGAAAAAAAAGTGTTCATGTCGGAGTGCAGATTTACTTCAACTAGTACATTTCACGGTTTCAACAGAGACATTCAGAAATGAGGCTGACGTTTTCCACAGTGAAGAACCTGATGATAGTGAAGGCAGCCTCCCGGGGTATCCACGGTCCAACAGTTCTGCCCACCACTGTCGTCACGTCATCCATGCAAACAGCGACATGGAGAAAAAGGAGAAAAGGCAAGTGGTGTTTTACTATCATTTTCAAAATGCTTCTGACCTTGAAGACCTTTGGGATCTCAGGGACCACTGAGAATTCTAGGTTGCATTACAGCAATCGCCCTTCCGATCTTTGCACCCCCAGTGCCCGGCACAAGGTAAGACCTCAGTCAGCACTGACTGATTGAGTTGTGGTCCCCACCTATGTCACAAAGCTTCTGTTACATGATACTGCCACAGAGAGCCGTCAACCTCAGCAAATTTATAAGTCAGTGTTTTCTGCAGCTTGCCCAGGTTCTGCTGGTGGAGACGGGGCTTCTGGCTGCAGGCCTTTGTGTCAGTGGTCCCAGTGTCTCTCTTCTGCCAAGGGCCAGTTCACTAGCCAAGGTCTAGTGCAGGCCCTTCCATGGGCCCTTGTAGACTTTGGAAGAGACGCTCTGCTACTTCCATCCAGATATTTTGGCCAACACAAGTCAGATGGCCATGCCCCAGGTCAGGGGGTGGGGAGGCACACGTGACCACGGGGAGATCACCACAGAGATGTGGATGCAGAGACGTGGGGGTGCAGGATGGAGGCCACATACCCACAGGGGGAACCAGAGTCCTCCTGGTGTGAGGCCTGAAAATCCCACATCCTCGAAAACCCTGTCTTTGGCAAATTGGAAACTTTGGTGCTATAGCTTGGATCTTAAGTGACCCCTAAAAGCCCATGTGTTAGAGGCTTGGCCCCCAGCATGACATTGGGAGGTGGTGGAACCTTTAAGAGGCAGGGCCTAGAGGGAGGTCTTCAGGTCATCGGGTATGCCCTTGAAGAGCATGATGGGACTCCAGTGCTCTCCTCTTCTCTCTTTGTCTTGGCCATGAAGTGAAGGTCTTTGCCCTGCCATGTGTGTCCACCATGATGTGCTGCGCCACCACAGGCTCGAAGCAGCAGAGTCAATAGACCATGGACTGGAAGCCCCAAAACTGTGAGCCAAGATAAACCTTTTCTCATTATAAGTTGATTGTCTCAGGTATTTGTTATAGTGACGGAAAACCGTCTAACACAATTGATCACCTTGTGTTAACTAGTCTGCCGTACACTTGAATTTGTAAGCAAGTAGAGAATGTCATGCTGTAGGAACTGGTCTCACTTTAATATAGTTCCTCTCTCCTGAGCACTGAGACTTTAGATAAAATTATTCAATGCGAAATCTGGTCATAATGGAGAGGATGTCACAAAATACATCTTTTGTAATTATCTTAACCCTCAATTTATAAAACATGTACCCCACATGTGTAGATCACATGTGAATATCATGTATGTTGCTCTAATAGATTTTTAAACCATGTATTAAGAAAATTCAATTTTAAATATATACCTACTGTATCATTTACATGTGACAAACTATGGTAGTAATCCCTTATATTTTGCAATTATCTTTTACCATTTTTTTCCATTTGGTTCATTTTGATCCCTCATCAGAAAACTATAAAGACAAAATGATATTGTTATTGGCACCATGTAATTGACATCTCATTGGGCCGGGAAGAGCACATTTCAAGGAGTGTCATAAGCAAAGGATATTCGGGGGTATTAATGACCTTGGGTATCGAAACTGAGAGATGAAACAAATTTATGGGGTTCCACTGTCTTTAGCAGTTACAGTGCAAGAGGGAAATAATAAATCAGCTGAAATGTACTATGAGAATTAAAGACTGCATGGCGAGATCAGCACAGCCACCCGGGAATCGAGAGGCACGCGTGCCTGTTGCTAGGAATGGCGATGAGCGTATCAGAAATGAACGGCTCCGCGTTGCCTTTGAAATACCATTACCTGCGTTCAGACAGGCTCCTTCCCATGGGTGGCTCTCCCCGAATGCAGTACATCTGTCTGCATCCTTCTTTAGTGAAATTATTTGAAACGTGTTAGACATGTTCTTTAATTCCAGTTGGAAATAACAATGTTGCGGGCATTCAAAAGAGACTTTTAAAAAAAATCACTGGTGCTTAAAAAGAGGCCCTTTTAGAAAATGTAGAAGCCAGTCAATCCACTCGCTCTCCCATGAAGATGAATATTTATTAAAAAGACACAAAAAGGGATCGATGGAAATTTATCAAAAATGAAATAATTAAACATACATAGGGCTTTGAGCCTGTTGTCATTTGCTAGTGATGGAATATTTAATACAGAATAAAACCTCACTACCTTCACCCTGCCAAGATCTCTGCGTAACTGAAGTTGGCCGCCCGCATCCAACCAATGTGAAGAGCAGCTTGGAGCCAGCAAAGGCTTGTGGCTGGGTGTGTTTAAACATCACCTCAGCCCTAGAAGTTAGTGAGATACTTGTTCTCATTTTACAGATGAGGAATCAGGCTCAGAGTGGTCAGGTGATTTGGCTAAGGTAACACAGTGTCTGTGTTGGTTAATACTATGAACTTGGACCTAAACCCAGGGTTCTTTAATCTCTCTGTCTGTGCTTTCAATAGGGTCAAAAATTTGTCCCCCTCAGAGGCTTCCTTCTCTTCCTTTGTCATTTATGGCTCTTGGTTTTTGTCCATTGGTTACTCTTCTCATGGGAAGCTTCTCCCTGCCCTCTGTCATCCTGGCGTGGCTGAGCCCAGGACACCCACCACCACCACACCCCTGCTCTCATGAGACTGTCCCCAGCTCGGGAGGATGGCTCCTGGCACCCAGGCTTGCTCCAGTGCTATCCTTTCCGAGAATTTTCCAAACTGGGATAAAAGAGCAGCTTGCTACACGCCCCCCGTCCCCGCCCAGAACCAGTCCCCTGTGGATTGTCATCTGTCATCTCCTCATCCCCAACCCCTCAGCCTTGCCACTTAGAGCCTGTTCACATAAAAACAATCAGAAGGGCACAGGAAGAGAGGCAGGAGGAGAGATGGGTGGGAAGAGGGATCCCGAGGGAGCCAGGGGCAGCTGAGCCCGGAGCGTGTCCCTCCCGCCTGCACTGGGTGGGGTGGGCCCCTGCCCCCTGCTTTCTTCCCCCAACACGTCCTCTCTGCAGGAGAGCTCTGGCCAATGTGCGTCCTTCAGGGCTGCTGCTGCACAGACGTCACAGTGGGCCAGGCGGACCCTTCTGACAGCAGCAGGTGCCCCTGTGTAACTTAGCACAGCTGATCAGAGAGTAGCCAGCAAAGCCTCGTGGACAGGGATGGACAGTGCAACTCCGACTGGCTTATCAGAACCCCATGTCCACGCGTGAGCAAGGTCCACATGGGGAAACCTGCTCAAATCCTGCCTTCAGGGAGCCAGGGAGTGGGAGCCAGTGAGAGGAATGCTCCAGAGCCGTCCCAGCCAACAGGAGGCAACGAGGGTCTCCAGGGAGTCCCCCTCGGAAACACGAAACCCATGCAGGACAGCTCAAGGAGCAGGGCCATCAGCCAGGGGTTAACAATCCCCACGTGAGGTTCGTGTGCAACTCCTCCTAATTTTGTTTTTCTTTAAAATGGTTCATAATAAATGTCAAAAACTGCTTCATGTTGCGCAGATAGGCAGAGAAAGACAAGGCCAGGGAGCAGCCTCCTAGATTCAGCACGAGGAGCAGGTACACAGAAGTCTCCTCTGAAACTCTGCCTTATTTCTTTGGGGAAAAATTCATCTGAAGGAAACAGCAAAATATTAAGCATTGTTAAGTCTAGGAGAGAGGTAGATACTTTCTTCTATGCTAAAAAAATCTTAAACTACTTCAAAATATCAAACACTTAATTTTTTAAAATCAACCAATTGCTCAGTTGATTAGCTCACAAGGGGCTACTCTTCCCAACACCCTTGGTAGCCACTGGAGAGGGAGCGGCTTCTTGTCTGCGAGCACATGGACCATGGGAAAGAGGCACAGGTACAGCGTCCTCCGCCGAGTTTGGGTGCATGGCGACCTACAGATGTGTTGTAGCCAAGCGACATAAAGGCAGCTGGAATGTGCTGGGGTTTGCAGACGTGGAAGCCACAACAGCTGAATTTCTTTTTCCTTCATCGTCCCCACAAAATCTCCTTCAGTGGAACCAGCCTCACACCAGCCGGCTCCTAGAAAGCTCCAAGACCTGCTGGCCCGAGTGGTCCTGGTGTCTGAAGCAGTAGGTTAGCGGAGTCTCCTGGTACTTGTGAGAACAGGATGCCAAGTACCCTGCCCCTGCTGGGGATGGGGATCCATACCCACAGGTGCCAATGTTGGTGGTCAACACGTAGCCTTTCCGAGAGCAACCGACTCACTGTTGGATGCTAATTTTGTGTGTGATCTGGTGGTCTGGACCTGGGCAGCCACAGCAGCACCCTGTCCTCTGACTAGGCCATCGAGGTGGGAGAGAGGAAAGCCCCTCTACTGTGAGGGGTCAGCCTGCCAGGAGTTCAAGGACAAGCACATGCTCCAGAATCAGAGACCATGGAGTAGATGCCCTAGGAAGCATTGGGGTTGCTTTGCTCTCCCCCATGAAACAGGCAGAAAAAGGGAAACTCATCTGGGGGTGGCCTCTGCCCAGCCCACCTGCCTGTGGGATGGGGTTGGGAACCCAGAGGCCCGTTGTTAGGGCAATGGAAAGGTGTGGCCCTCTCAGCCTGCAGGGGTGGTGTGGCAGGTGGGAGCTGAGCCCTGGGGCACAGTTTCTCTCTGCCTGGAAAAAAGAGAGTTGGACTCTCAGCTCCCCAAGGAGCAGTGGCAGAAACCCAAGGTGTGTGTGAGCCGGCAGCAGAGAGGCAGCGCCTTGGCTCCAGGCTGGCCCTGACTGCCATCGGTTACCCCGGAGGTCTATACTCCTGGGAATTCTGCCACCTGAGCCAGAGAAGCAGGAGGCTGCAGAGGGCCTGAGGGAGGGCCGCGGGGGCAGCCAGCAGTCCTGGACAGGGCAGGGAATTGGCTCCCATGGTGCACGGTGAGGGCTGAGTTGGTCCTCCATGTACAGGTGAGATCTGGCCACTGTGCTGGGCCCCAGAGGCTCAGCTCCCTGTGGGGTCCTAAGTCAATGGAAGGAGGCATCCGCGGACCTTGGTCTGTGGTCCACCCTAGCCTTTCCCTCGCCGCTGCAGCTCCTGTTTCACAAGTCACTCCTGCCTCTTGATGCCCCTGGTCACACCTGCAGTAATTGTGTGCAGGTACCACCCACTGCACAGTACCCAAGGTCACCTTCTCAAAATGTCAGTCCAGTGACATCACGATCCTGCTCAGAACTTCCCCTGCCTGCTCATCTCCTGGGGAGCAAAGGCCCAAGTCCCCACGGTGGCCCTCCAGCTCTGCAACGTGGCCCCGACCTGCCCACCGCCGTGCCCCTCTGCCTCCGCCTCCTGGACCTCCCAGCACTCTGCTCGGCTCCCAGGCCATTGGTGCCTCTCAAGCACTCCAGACACAGTGCTCCCCGGAGTGTCCTTCTCCTGAGAGCTGGCGGGCTGGCCCCGTGCTTTCTTCCCATCTTAGCCCTGGCTCTTTCCTGTCCCTGACTACTCGCCATAACCTGCACCACCCGCCTCTGCCCTTCCATCCCGTTCTTTCCCATGGTCTGTGTGGCCCGTGAGCTGCAAGCTGCAATCGTGTGATTCACAGCTGTCTCTTCTTGCCCAGCCTCCTAGATTGTAAGTTCCATGACTGCTGGGGCTTGGCCAGTTTGGGCCATTGTGCGATATCCAGGGAGAACCTGGACACAGAAGGTTATTAGGTTGGATCAGGGTCCAAGATGTCCAATTAAAGGGACTGGTCAGGGCAGTTGCAGTCAGCAGCTGCGAAAAGGAGCGGCTGGCCAGACGCCAACAGTCACCAGTAGACACGCCTCCTGTCAATCAGCGGGTTTTCCTGACCTATCCAGGAAGGACTCTGGCCTTCTCTTCCTGCCCCCAAGCCCTCTCCTTCCTGACTGGGCCTTTCAAATGCTCCCTACACCAGAGCCCCAGTGCCATTCTCCCGGACACACTCTGATGGACGGGAGGATGTGGCCCGAGAGCGTGTATTTTCAATAAAGCCTTGCCAAGTGGCTTTAATTCATCTCCTTCTGGTCGTCTAGTCTTTACAAAGGTGGCCATGGAATAGTTACTAGATCCATGAAGAACCAGAAGGAAAGGCCTTCAGTGGACCCAGAAGATGGAGCCAAACACTGTTTTATCCACCAAGTCATCTCGAAATGGGCAGTCGGGGGTCCCTCCTCTTCTCAGGCCCCTTCTTTCTTCTTCTCCCCACCTGACCTCCATGCTCTACCTCCTCCTGGGTTGCTGCTGCCTCTTGCCTGGAGGGAGCGAGGCCCCTGGAAGCGCTCTGCCGCCTCGCTGCCCTGGCCACCTGTCCAGGCTCAGCCTGGGCTGGGGCCGTGCTGGTCACCTCCTATCTCTGTTCTGCTGTTTGGAAGACCACTTTCCATAAAGAAATGGTGGAGGAAGAGAAGAGAGCTCTGTGGGCCTCATCTTTACAGACTCACAGAGGCAGCTACGCAGACTGCAAGGCGGGGGACTGTGGTTTCCGGAGCAAAGTTATCCCTAGAAAAGGGACGTTCAATGTCTTTGATTGCTACCCCTAAGTAAGGAAAACATTTGCCATTGAGATCTAGCACACGTCTCTCTTCCTCCCTCTCTCTCTCTTGCTCTCTGACACACACACACACACACACACACACACACACACACTTTCATGAAACAATAACTACCAATATTTGCAGTGTTGCACTCTGGCATTTTCTGTTCTCTGTCACTTTTTAACATGTCAGTCAAACCAAGTATAATAGTGGGCACTTACAATCCCAGCTACTCCAGAGGCTGAGTCAGGAGGATCCTAAGGTCAAGGCCAGCCTGGGCACCATAGTAAGACTCCACCTACATAAATAAATGGATAGAAACTCCTGATATCTTCCTTGCATAACCCCTGCTCCAGGACACAGCCCACTGCTGAATCTGGGGCCTAGCACAAGCCCTCCAGCTACAGCGTCCTGCAGGCTTCCAAGCCTCGGCGGGTGTGATACACTGGGTCATTGTATGCTGGCACTTCCTGCTTCATGAACACAGGGCGGTTTAATGAACAATGGCGTGTCAACATGGATGTCCTGTTTTGCAGTGCACATCGTTGGTTTCTATAGTGGAAGAATCAAGATGGATGATTGTAGCAGGTAGAAGGTGAAAACATAGTCATCCCCTCTTCCACCACCCGAGCGGTTTCCGAGGCCGGCCCTCTGGTGAGCATCTTACTAAATGACTCGTATACAAAGTGAATTTACTGAGTGCTCCCCCCTCACTCATGTGCACACACACCTGTGGACCCCAGCCCTCAATCCAGGTACTGCATGATACAGCACTTATGCCAATCCCTGAAAGGTGCATTTTACGGAAACAGTGGCTGTGCCCACTGAAGAGATGCCCCAGAGCAGGGCAGCCCCTGGCAGGTGTGCAAATTTTACATCAGACGTGGCAAACAGCACACACCAGGGGCTTTCAAAGGCTGGAGCTTAGCTTAAATGGGATTTGAGGGGTGGGCCCTCCTGATTTCAGACCCACCTGGTCACTGTCATAGGCTGGCGCAGACAGTCCTTACATCCACAGGGGAAGGGAGTTGAGACAGATGTTGTGACTATTGAGATGCAAATATGAAAACCGAGCCTCAGAGGGCTGGTCCAGATGGACAAAGCAACCCTGGTTGCCATGTCCACTTGCAAGAGGGACTCTAGCCCCAGTGCGGCAGGTTCCGGGACCTTGACTCACCATGGTTTTCAATGCCAAAGGACCGGAAGCAACGTGGAGTCCTTTGGAGAGAGAGGGTTGGACAAAATCTTCTGTGTCCACATCTGAAAGACCATGCAGTTATTGGAAATAATAACTTATATCTACGGTTATTCAGAAAAGCAAGTTGGAGAAAAATATGTATAGCATGGTCCCATTTTTTACTTAAAAAGAAAGGAAGATGCTGCATGGGTGTAAAATTACTTGCAGGTGTCCACAGGAGGCTGGCGGAAGGTACAGATGGATAGATACTAAATTATTAATATTACTTATTTGAAGACAGATGTGCTACAGAAACAGTCAAGAGAGATGGAAGGGTAGATAATTGGATTTTTCATTACAGGATTTCATTTGTTTCAAAAACTAATGTCCTGCCATTTAAAAATATGACAAAGAATATTAAAACAACAATAGAAAGTTATTTTTTCTTCAAGTTCTCTTTTAAGTGCAGTGACCCTCCCAAGGTCACCTTGGTGACAGACTGGAATACGCTTTGACCCCAGGGTGTGGCACTACACAGAGAACACCAGCCATCTCTTCTGCGTCAAGCGTGTGTAGCTTTGTGCATTCTTAAAACCAGTGTTGGGTGAACACATATAGCAAAGGACAGAATAATGACACGTAAGAACACACAGCCCAAATTATTCTTGTCACCAAGACGTTTAATGCAAATTTAAGCATGCGAATCGAGGATCGCAATGTTGAGGAATGTGATGCTGATGGTATTTGGCAATAAAATAATAATTGCCGTGTGTATGTATCTCTGATAAAATGAGATTTAATCCTTTTGCGTTCCTAATTGTCTGCCACACTACATTAGAGAGAGATCCCTCTATTGTCTCCGCTACTTGGAAATATGAAATGCAAAGCAATGAATGTGCCCAGTGTCGCCAAATAAGCCAGCTTAATGAACCAGCAAATTAGACCTTTCTGTCTCTTTATTTAACATCCCGTTCCACAAATGTATCTGAGTTCATTACAAAGGTACAAAATTTAAAGAAATGGGGCTAAATTCGTTTGTGATTAGAACTAATGACTTTGAAAGGGACTGCTCATATTTTTAGAGGGAGCTATTATTTATTATTGAATTTATATGAATTGGGGTAATAAATGTTTCATCTTTTCTCAATTCTGTTTTATAGTTTGGCTTTTGTAATGCAGTCACACAAAAAAAATCAGCTTAGGTAAAGAAATCAACTTTTAACCCCAACACAGCAATGTAGTCAGAAAAGCATTGGCAAATATTCCTTTGTGACCTGCATCAATGGTCCTGAATGGGAGGGGGAGGACTTTCACCCCAGAGGTCATTTGGCAATGTCACCCTCACTCCTAGTGTGGCAGGGTGCTGTTCGTATCCAGTGGTGCAGACCAGGGGTGCTGGTAAACCCCCTGCAGTACCCGGCATATCCCTAAACACTGGGTCATCCGCCTGCAGGGTCCATGGGGCTGGACCAGGAAACTTGAGCTGGATGAATGTGTCTCACTCAGAATGTTCTACCTAATTCAGTGTTTTCTAAAATGAAATCACTTTCCATCTTGTCACGAAGCCTGAGAGGAAAGCCACCTAAAGCACGGATCTGATTCAAATGATTTTTTTCCCCTAACAATTATAGGAATGATGACTTTAGCATCTGAAATGAAGATGATAGATCTCGGTCCTACAATGGATCCCTTAAATATGGATTAAGGAGATGACTTTAATCTGCCTGAGCATTTGTATTATCCTCAAAGAGATCTCTTTCCCATTTGAAACCCAAAGCATCTGGTTATCTAATAGGCTTCAAAATGTTGGCGTATTGGTCCATGGGGTTTCAAAGAAATCTATTTGGTCTTCTGATACAGATGAGAGGAGTTGGTAATCAGAGGGTCTGTGAGTCCAAGGCTGAGGCATAAATGAATGGAAACAGTAGAACAATCCAAGATCCGGTTCCCCCGAGCCTACGTGTGCTTGGGACACTTCTTATGGTCTGCCTCAAGGTACACTTTCCAGAGAGGTAAGTTTGATTTCAATATTGCAGAATTTTCTCTTGTAATATTGTGCACTTAGTTTAGCTCTTGTTTTAATTAATCTCTTATGTATGTGCAAGGAATCTAGTTAATTTGAAAGAATTCAACCTATGGTAACAATGATCAAACTTTTTGTAAGCCTGATTTAAGGAAAAGCTCATTAATATAAAATAGCATAGTAGGCGGGCGTGGTAGCTCACGCCTGTAATCCCAGCACTTTGGGAGGCTGACATGGAAGAATTGAGAGTTCAAAGCCAGCCTCAGCAATGGCAAGGTGCTAAGCAACTCAGTGAGATCCTGTCTCTAAATAAAACACAAAATAGGGCTGGGGGTGTGGATCAGTGGTTATGTACCCCTGAGTTCAATCCCCGGTACCAAAAAAATAAATAAATAAATAAAATAAAAATAAAAAAATAAAAAATATATATATATATATGAATGAAATAGCATAGTGAAGAATAAAAGAATACTGAAATTGTCCTTATCCAAAAAAAAATAACATAAGTATCACAAATAAGAATATATGAGAATCTTAATTTGCTAAACTTCCTAGGAACTAGGTTGTTCTGAAGGAAACCTGGTTATAAGTAGTTAACGTGTTAGTATATTCTTCTATGTCTTAATTAGAATAAATATGATGGAAACATTCGTGACATCAGGGCTTAATCTTAGACCCAACTCTGTCTAAAAACAAATATTAAGTAACTAGTACAAGTGGTATTCAGATGTATCAAAACTTGCAGCTGGCACCCAAATGAATGAGATCCTGGGGCCATTGTTCTGAACATTTTCCCTGCATAAAATCAGAGATGAGCAAATAAGGACATAGGCTGAGTGACCTCACAGTAGATTTGACAAGAAGAGCAAGAATTCATTGGCCCCTTGTGATGAGCCCAACAACATTTATATAGCGGTTACTCCAGTATATTGCAGAGATGTGACTTGTTTGTGATTCCTTTAATCCGTGCAACAACCCCACTTAACACATCACAAACCACAGTGCTTGGCAAAGCTCAGATTTGCAGTCATGTGTAGGCTTCGAGGGTTTACTCTCAACAGTATGCAGTCCTGCATCTCTTGTGATAAAACCAAGTGTTGCACTCTGTATCAAGCCATTTCGTATATTATCTCATTTAATTCTGCTGTGCTATAATCCTGAGCTGTATTATCTCATGATATCAATAGGGCAGGCCAGGTCAGGTCTCTGTAAGTTGTATAGAGGGAAGAATTCTCAGCAAAATATCTTAGTGCATGTGTGTGTGTGTGTGTGTTATAATGTACTTCAGCATTGATTCAGTCATGTGTGATATGAACAAAGTATTGGGAGTGCGCTTCATTAAAAGTTTTATGCTGATGGAATTTCGATACTTACTACATACTTTACAGGAACTGCAGACTTTCTCCCCACCTGGGCTGTCTCCTTGGCATGAGCAAGTGCACTTGGAAGCTCACATTCTCCCCTTAAGCCCACATATATTCCTGAAGGAAGAGTGTGTGACTCCGTGCACATCTGGATTCCTTCACTTGGCCTGTGGCCACCAATGGCTGAAGGACATTTCAGACGTTAGCAGTGTTAGTCACCTGGACCTTATCCGGGAGAGGAAGCCAGAAACAGCAGTAGGTTGGTGCAGAGTCAGGCTCACGTTGTCTAAAGGAATCCAGGAGGTTGGGTTGTGCAGGCTGGGCTGGGCACAGCAGGTCTGCACGCACCTGCTCTGTCCTGATGGAGCTCACCGACTAGGGTGGCCATTAGGATCACAGATCCCAGGCCCTATGACGTCATCCTCTCAGTGCCCAGGTTTTCTCATTTTTCCAGGGGTGGGCGTGGTAACAGCACCTACCCCTAAAGGTTGTGTGGGTCAATGACTTAAGATGCAAAGGGCCAGCCAGGCATAATGGTGCACGCCGATGATCCCAGCAGCTACGGAGACAGAGGCAGGAGGATCCCGAGCTCAAAGCCAGCCTCAGCAACTTAGTGAGGCCCTGTCTCAAAATAAAAATGAGAAGGGCTAGGGATGTGGCTCAGTGGTGAAACACCCCTGGATTCAATTGCTGATACTGAAAAAATAAAAATAAGGTGCAGAGTGAGCTGCACAGCCCTTGGTACCCGTGGAGACTGTACCCCATGCTGTGCGGGTGGTTAACTTTATGTCAACTTGACTATGCCATGGTACCCAGGTATTTGCTCACACACTATTCTTTGATCTTCTAGCATATATTTCTGTGGAGGTATTTTTTTTAAGATGAGATTTACATTTAAGGAAGTAGTCTTCAAGGAAAACAGTTGCCCCTCCGTCGTGTGGTGGGCCCCACCCAATTAGTTGAAGACCTTTAGAGAGAAAAGACTGGCCTCCCTGGGGAGGAGGAGCAGGGCCCTCTGGCCGCAGGCTGTTTCCATCCTGGAACTGCAACATGAGTTCTCTTCCGGGGTCTCAGCCTGCTGGCCCACCTGCAGATTGTGAATGTGCCTGTTTCCAGCCTCACCTGGACCAGCTCAAGTCTCCGTCTTTGTCCTTTGCGTATGTAAGAGCTACCCACTGTTGTATGCAGAGCCGTCTGTCTCTCCCACACACGTGTGTATGCACACGAGGACATGCGTGTGCCTGTGTGTGCCTGTCTGTACACACCCCACTGCTTCTGTGTCTCAGAGACCCAGCCTAGTGCACCGTGGGATGGCGGCCGTGTGAGTCTCTTTGGGCATAGTGTTCACCATTTCAAACAGGATTTTGCCTGTTCTTCCCAAGAACCCTGGCGCTCACCCTTTTACAAAGAGGAAACTGAGCCACGCTGGCTGGCCATTTGTCTGCCCAGAGTCATTCCGTCGGTGCACAGCCAGGCAGGTTCCACATCCATTCCTCCCCACCCGCCCTTCCTCCAGGGGATCCCGTTCTTGTCTAATGGATATTGGGACTGCCAACCCCATGCCAGGTGAACTAGAAGGATTTATGTGACTGGGTTTTGTTTACTTTTATTTTTAAGAAAGTTTTGATTGACAGATCATAATTGTATCCATTTATAGGGTACAATGTCATACGGTTTACAAATCCATTTATGTATTTTAATTGGCACCTGATGAGTGTATACATGTACGGGCTTCTGCGTGCTGTCTTGATCTATGTGCACACTGTATAACGTTCAAATCAGGATGAACGTATCTATTGCCTCATACGTTTATCAATTCTTCAGAGTGAAAGCATTCAAAATCCTCCCACTAGCTTTTCTTTTCTTTTCTTTTCTTTTTTTTTGGTACCAGGGATTGATTGAACTCAGGGGCACTCGACCACTGAGCCACATCCTCAGCCCTATTTTGTGTTTTATGTAGAGACAGGGTCTCACTGAGTTGCTTAGCGCCTCACCATTGCTGAGGCTGGCTTTGAACTCAAAATCCTCCTGTCTCAGCCTCCCTAAGTGCTGGGATTACAGGCATGCACCACTGTGCCTGGCTCTCGAGCTTTTCTGAAATACACAGAAAATTATTATTCCCTCTCGCCACGTTGCTGTCCAGTAGCGCCCTGGAACCTCCTGTTGCGCTTTCTTAGCAACAGCTTTGGGTGCAGCTTTCTTAGCACCCACCGGCCAGCCTTCCCCATCTCTCTTCCCCGGCCCTGCTGACCACCATTAGCTTGTATCAGATCAACCTCAGGTTCCACCTGTGAGTGAGACCATGTAGCATTTGTCTGGCTTATTTCACTTAACCTGATCTCAAGTTCCATATATGCAGTCACAAATGACAGGGTAGCATAAAACAGCCAAGTAATATTCCATGGTGGGCATGTCACTTTTTTTTTAATCTGTCCATCAGGCAATGGCTCTTAGGTGCATCATGGAATGAGCTAATCCAGCCTTGTTTCTTCCATAAATAACTCTGTTTATTGAACGAAGCTCACCCGACAGTTCACCAAGGGCAGTTAGAAGAGTCCTGGTGCCATGAGGCAAGCACCATCCAGCTGCCATTCACAATGTCCTCTTGTGCAGAGCTCCTTCTAAATCACTTGAGTTCAAAAGAGCTGTGAGGGAATGTTGTCACAATCTGTTCCACTGGGTAACAATGAATGGAGCCTCAGCTGGTGATGTGCGTCTCCTTAATTATCAGCAATAACACTTGAAATTGATACAGTGCCTTTAACTTCGCGGAATATGGTCAGGCTCATTTCTCAGCTGATCTTCTTTGAGTCTTGCGCTGATTTCTAACCATTGTCCAGAACAACAGGCGAGCACATTTTCAAGAAGGGAACACTATGCTATGAAGGTCTCCGGGTTTTTCTGAGCACCATCTAGGAGGCGATGATGAGATCTAAAGAAAATTTTAGTTATCCAAGATAATTTATTGAATCTGCCTGATGGTAAATGGATGAAGAACACAATTGATAATGTCAATTGTTTTTAATTTTGTATATATGTATGAAAATACGAACTAAAGCCACGTAGGAATGACTGGGGAACCTTGCTGTGTATGTCTCTCTGTGAACCTGGGTAATTGAGAGTTCATTAAAATGCTTCCAGAAAACACCAATAGGGAGTTGAGAGTGAGCAAGGGGCTTTACTTGGCCTTTGAAAGTTTCATGCCATGTCTGGCTAAAGAAGAATTTTTGGATTATAAAAAAAAATTCTTATACTCATCATAATAAGAAACTAATAGCTATGTCGGCAAACGCTTCCACTATAAAACTTGCTAAATGGTGTTTAAAGCAGCAGGAGGGCATTTGTCTTCACGTTTTCTATTGCTGTTTTGAATTGTATGAGATAAGATTATGTGGCATATTTTACCATTATGTGAGAAAGGAAGGCCCAAATTCTTAAAATATACGAGACTCTAAGTTTATATTTAGATATTTCACTATATAAAAAGGCAAGACTGCAAAATGAAATTAATGGTGTATGGGAGGGTGCGCTTCAGCAATTCTGGAAGGTAAATCAAAGATGTCAGGCCATTCTGTGTGGCATTTCCAGCCAGGAAAGAGACATGGAGGTGCATTAGTCAATGAAAGACCCGTGTGGACATCAAATATCTACTGAGTCGTGCTCTCGTGTTGGAAAAGTGAAGGATGGTCCCAGGACAGGGGGCCGCCACATCAGAGTGCAGTCCTACAGCCCGGGTGTGACCGGTCACAGTTCAAATCCTGTCTGGACTCTGTCGAAGGTCACCATTTGCTTTTCTCGGTGTGTTGTATTTCCATAATTCTAGCCACTCCTGCTTCAATCTGTTGTTGCCCAGACCCACGCACCAGATCAGAAGTCGGTTCTTTTTCCATCTGCTCAGCAAAATGGCTATTATCATGGCCTGTCGCCCCAAGAATGACATGTCTGTGCCTTTCTCCTCCGCGTCTTCAATCTGCAGTAGCAGAAGGGCAGAAACTCAGCGTCACAGCACAGTTTAGCTCCAGAGGCAACGTCCACCCTGTAGTCTCAGCGACTCACTGTGGACAAGCACATAACAGTGCCCGGGGACTGGTACGCAGCCTCTCGGATCAGCTGGAGCCGTGGAACTCAGCGCGTCCAGCAGTGCCTTCTCAGGAAAGGTAGAGTTTTTCTCCATACACGGCCTGTTCTCCTCCACCTCAGCCCTGGCTCTGCTGGGCTTCCCAGTCCAGTCATCCTATGGGACCCATAAGATTAGACATTCTGAATGGCCCCACATGGGTCCCTGATCCACTTCCTGGTCCCAGTGCTGGGGCTACAGAAATGGTTTTGTGCAAGAGCCAGACTAAAGAGGGACCCTGCATCTGGGAGCTAGTGGGGTGCTGGGTTCCACCCAGGGCACTGAGATTCCCTAAGAATGTTCTCCTATGCACGGTGTCCCTGACTCCTAAACACTGCTCTTCCTAACAGTGGACCCGCCTTCCTGCAGAAGATTTCACTATTCCTGTTAAAATCTGTCGGTGCTTCTCCCTGAGAGTCAACTCCCATCAGAATCAGGCACAGCCCTGACTTGCTCCAGCCAGTGAGGAGCTGGTGGGATGATGGCTGTCACCTCTGAGTGGAAGTCACCAGAACCTTCTAGCTCTTCCCCTTGCTCCTTTCCTCCTGCCAAGAGGAAGTGATGCTGATACCTATGGTTATTGTCAATCTGATGGCATTTAGGTTTGTTTCAGCTTCTCTTTTCCTGCCCTCTTCATGGTTATGTTGTGGCAACTCTTGATCCTGTTATGTTCTTATCAAAAGTGTTGGTGCTTGTGTCTTGGCAGGCGGTTCATGGGCCAGCTCAGGTGGAGAGCTCTGTCTGGCCAGGAGGGCAGTGGTTCAGATCTCCACTCACTTCTCCAGCCTTCCCTGCAGGCTGCTGGCTCTGCCCCATGTGAGCGCCGTCCAGGAGTCTGAGTGAGGCCTGGGCAGCTTAGGCGCACAACCCAAGGCCCCTCTGGGCTGGCTCTCTCCTTTCTGGGTCTTGGCACCTTATAGCAGCACTGGTTGTCTCAAAACTGTTGGTCCTTCAGGCCAGAAAGATGGCAGCTTTTGGGGGCGCTTCAGTCTATTTGTACGGTGACCGCAGCCCTGAAAAGGCTTGAGCACAGATGACCCTGGTCCCTGTTTCCACTCCTTTCCAGAGTGCCTGCTTCAGCACACTCTCCAGGTATTTGGTCAGAGCCAGAGCTTGAGTAGGGACCTACAGTGCCACACTGCAGTGGGCGCAAGCTTTGTCCAGGCCATGCTGAGAGGGCCCACAACAAAAGCTGGAAATATACTCCTGGGGTTGAAAGCTGTTGAGATTTGAAGGCCTATTTGTTTCTTCAGCTGAACTTACCCTCAGACTGACTAATCAGCCCACTAGGACAGTACAGAGTATTACTACTTAACCATTTCACACTATGCTTTTGAAACCTATTCAAGGACTAACAAATGTCTACAGATACTTCTGCTTTTCCTCATCTGTTCAGATCCTTCACATGGAGTTCTTTTCTTCTTCATTTCCTCTGCAGTCATAAAAAATAATATTTTGTAAATTTGAAACATATTCTTGATTCCATGTTGCCTATTCCAGCAGAAGGACACAAATCAGAGAATAGACTCGGTATGCGTGAGCCTTGGCTAAGTCATTTCCTACTGTCCACACAGTGCCCACACCTCTAAAACAAAAAAATCTTATGCTACATAGCTCAGATGTTTCTATCTCTTTTAAAATTAAAATTAGTCCATGATTCATCAAAAAAATTTTGTGTTACTCTGGACCCTAAATGATGATTCAGTTTACAAAAATGTGATTTATATGCAAATCGGACGGAAACAGGTCCCTGGATAGGGTCATGCTGTTTTTCCTTCCAAAGATCCTGTTGAAGAAGATAATTATTTAAAGCAAAATTTTTTAAAAAAATTATCTCATGTATATTTTAAATTCTACAAAGTAACTGCACTATCATTACTTCAAGGTCAGGTTATCTTCTAAAAGTGCCCATCACCGGGTTCTTAGCCTTTGTTCATGACCAACATGGCCGTAGCCAAAGAATATGTCAAGAAAAGGTCATTAAATGCTAAGGTACATCAACTTGTATAGGCAGAGGGAAAAAAAGGGGAGTTGTTTCCATGGCTTCTAATAAAAGCATAAAGGAACATATAAAATGAAAGCTCATTTGCAGAGGCAAACAAAATACACTGATCTATAAATATTTCATAATATCAGCCCCACGAGCTGTTCTTGTTTGGTGGTTATCTTTATTATGAGTAATCACGGGTTGCTTTCCTTTTGCTGCTGACTGTTCCTGCTGATCTCTGTGCCATACATCTCTGGAACGGCACCCGCTCATTTCTTCTCCGTTCACCCCCTTCTGTACATGGCGGGTTCATGCAGTCGTCAGGTAAGAAGTGAGATGCAGAGCTGTGTGCATTCAGCATACAGTGCACCTTTTTAGAGTCAAAGAACATGGTGCCTGCAAACCACAGGTGAAGTCCTCTGTAAGGCCCCCGCAAAATAGAGCGTTTGCTGCCCAGGACACCCCATATGCCTGGTGGTTGGGACCCCCACATATGGGGAGTGCTATGGTCTGGACCTGGTCTGTCCCCTCCACCACTCCTGTTGGAATGTCCTTGTGGACTGGGTGGTGGGCTGGAAGAGGGGATGGGATCCTTTAGAGGGATGGGTGACTGGACTAGCTACTCAGAGCAGTTCACGATGAACCCAGGCAAGTCCCCCTGCTTGGCGTCTTCTGTGTATGCCCGCTGGCCCTTCCACTCCCCTCCATGAGTGGAAGTAGCTTTAAGTCCTCACCAGAAGCCAAACAGATGTTGGCACTGTGTTCTTAGACTTCCCAGCCTCCAGAGTGGAATGTTACAACAAACCTCTTTTCTTTATAAATGACCCAGTCTCATGGATTCTGTTATGGCAGCAGAAGCCAGACTAAGACAGCCAGGTCTGTTGCTTCTTCAGGAGCCAGTGGGTGTGTCCAGCATGACCCTGCTTTCCTCAGCAGTGGGGCACACCGCTGCTGTATTTGCAGGACATCTTCATATCTGTCCATGTTAAGAGCACCTTCACTTTCCCTGGGAGAACCTTGCTCTCCACCTAAGTCCAGGGTATCTGGGTGGAGCTACCCATGTGTGGATCGCCATCTCAACACTCCAAGTTCTTCCCTGTGGTCATAACAGTTGGCTCAGAGACTGAACCCTGGGGCATCTGCTGGAATTACTGGGGCAAAGGAGCTGATTTAGAGTCCCCCTCTCCACCACGCACACTCGAGGAGTGTGAAAGAGAGCGCATACCTGGAGTCAGTGTGGCTGCTCACACAGAGGACGCACAGAGAAGGACCAGCCCCACACAAAGCATAACTAAAGGCCAGCCTGCACCTCCCGGTCCTCAGTTTGTAGAATAGTCACCCTGTGGTATCAGTGGGGGACTGGTTCCAGAACCCCTGCAGGCACCCAAATCCAGGATGCTCAGCTCCCTGTCATAGTGAACTGACAGTTACAGAGGGTACATGCTGCTCTGCCCACGGACCTCAGAGTGTCTCTAGACTTACGGCATCCAACACGGTATAAATGCAGTGTGACTAGTCGTACTGTGTGGTTTAGTGGGTTGTCTGTTCAGTACAGACGCGGCTTTCTTGAGACGCAGTTTTGAATGAGGTTGATCAGATCTGCGGATGCAGAGCAGCAGATCCAGAGGGCCAGCTGCACATGAAATCTTCCTCTTGGCTGAGGCTGGCTTGAGTTGGGCTACCTCGCTTGTAGTTGAAAGAGTCCCGAGGAACCCAAAAGGTCAAAAAAGTCAGATTCTTCAGAACATGGAGAAAAAGAAGGGCTCAGAGATGCTTGTGCCACGGAGTGAATGGAGAAAAACTCTGCGGTTTGTGGGGGGATCTGAATGTTGCTGGCAAAAATAACAGAAGGTCAAATTAGGAAATTGTTAATACGAAAAAAGGAAAATGCTCAGATCTCGAGTGAAGAAGTGGTATGTGTTGGGGAGGGCTTGCTCACCCTGGCCCTGTCTGATGCTAAAGCTGGGCCTGACCACACGGGCGCTGATGTTATTAATATTGTTGTTATTTCTTTCAATGTACCTATATGTGAGAAGTAGAAATTCCAGTGGCCCATTTCCAGAGTACAGTATGTAGCCTTACATGTAAAGCTGGGGTGTGAGAAAGGCAGCTGGAGGGGACACGGAGCAGAGCAGATAGTGAGAAGCAGTTCACTGATACAGCAGCACCAGCCTATGGATGTGGCAGATCCGAGGTCCACGCTCCTGAGCAGCCCTGGACAAATGGGGTAGGGGGAAGGGTGGACCTGACCAAGAGAGTAATAGTAACACAGGTGAGAAGGAAGAGCTATGTATGCACCAAAAGGCGCTCAATCCAGGGAGTCCTTCCTGCCACAAGAGAACACAGGGAGGTGGGGACAACTAAAGGTATGGTTTTTTAAAATAACCCAAGAGGAGACAGTAAAACCTAGTTGGCATCCAGGAAGACTGTGCCACCCCCTAGGACTCGGCCAATGAGGAGCCAGGGTGGGGAAACTGGCACACGAGTGGATAAATGCTGCTCGTAACCGCCCGGGGGTCCTTGACCACCAGGCACCTGATCTCGCTAGACGTCCTTCAAGGCTGGCTGTCCCTGTGCCTCGGTCTCAGTCCCTTCTTTGGGTCCAGACAGATGAGCATGTTTCTCACATGTCTTATTCTTCTATGTATGGATGATACATTTCAGTTTTCTTAATGCTAAGAATCTTGCCCAGGGCATGGGAGAGGAGGGGTGTGGGTGGATTCCAGGTGCCCCAGCTGAGCCGGACGGGAGGAGTATGTCCCCGCGATCTGCAGCACGGCGGTGTGAGGCCACCGCACACAATTCATTGCATATTTCAAAACAGCTAGTTGAGCGGACTTGGAATATTTCCAACACAAAGAAATGATCAAGTTTGAGAGGATGGAGGCGCTAATTACCCCGATTCGATCGTGACACATTGTAAATATGTACCAAAGAAATCACCCCTGTAAGTATGTAGGATTCGAGTGTCACTTACAAACGCTTTTAAATCTTGCACAGAATTGCAGAGCTTACAAGTGGGCAGTCTCAGTACAGCCACTGCAAGGTCCCTTGGGCTCCGTGAAGCAGACACGTGGGCATCTCGCATCAGGCCTGGGACTTGGTGGGAGCCGCACGCCTGTCCACTGTGGTCATGATCACGGCCTGCGGGGTTGGGAGGATCATATGAGATGGTGCATGTTCGATACTTGCTCACATCCTGGCGTCCAGAAAGTACTTTTTTTTTTTTTTTTTTTTTTTTGGTACCGGGTATTGAACTCAGGGTCACTCAACCACTGAGCCACATCCCCAGCCCTATTTTGTGTTTTATGTAGAGACAGGGTCTCACTGAGTTGCTTAGTGCCTCGCCATTGCTGAGGCTGGCTTTGAACTCGCGATCCTCCTGTCTCAGCCTCCCAAAGTGCTGGGATTACAAGCGTGAGCCACCACGCCCGGCTCAGAAAGTACTTCTTTTAATGTTTCCTATTATCGTTTTATCAGAACTGCTTAATAGGCTTTCGGGGCCCTCACATCTCCTTGGGATCAGGTCACCGTGGTATTTGTGTGCTAAGCTCTCTCTCCTGCCATTCAGGCTGTTCACCAGCCTCAAGCATCTGCACAGGGGTGTACAAGAGTTTTCATTTATAACGAGGCTGGCCACTGTGCACACGTGACTAGAGCGTAATGTCCAATTCCACTCCATGGTGGCACTCTAGCCACGTGCGATTGCTCCCCCATCTTCTGTGGCAAGTCATGCCGGTGGGGCTGCATGGTGAGGCCACTCCCATGCCTATAGAAGGTTCTACAGGACTGCTTTGTGCTGGGCTGGGCTCCACGAGGTGGCCTCGATTTGATCCAGTGACAGGTGTCCGAGGTCCCCTGCAGCCTGGTACACTCAGAGGCAGAGCCACCTGCACTCTGAGGGGAAGCACAGAGCCTGTACAAGCCTCCTGGGCTCGGGTCATGAAGTCAGAGTGCCAGAGCGCTGGGTAGGTGACCGCTTTCCCTGACTCACTGCTCAAGGCCGGGCATCCGGCCTCTGCTCCTGGGCCTCTCCTCCAGCAAGGCTCTTGGGGTCCATCATCACAGGGCCACAGGGAACCAGAGTGGGTCATCAGCAGTGGCTGCGTGTTCTGGATGTGCTGCTTCCAGGGTCCATAGGGACCCGCCGGGAGGCACTTCTTCAAACCAGGACCCCTCAGTCAGCCCGGCCACCATTCTCCCAGGACGGCCCTCTGTAATTCTTGTCCCTCCTACTTCTTTACTTTAGAATAATTCTAGGCTCTTCTATAAGACATTGCACAAGTCAGGCGCTGTGACGCACGCCTGTCATCCCAGCACTTAGGGAGGCTGAGGCAGGAGGATCGCAAGTTCAAAGCCAGCCTCAGCAATGGCGAGGCGCTAAGCAACTCAGTGAAACCCTGTGTCTACATAATAGGGCTGGGGATGTGGCTCAGTGGTCAAGTGCCCGAGTTCAATCTCCAGTACCAAAAAAAAAAATAGTTAATGGGAAGAGTGGAGGAACTTTGGTCAAAGGGGAGGGAGGAGAGGGGAGGCTAAGGGGGCAGGAAAGATGGTGGAATGTGATGGACAGCAACGCCCTAGGTACTTGTATGACTCTCTGCTTCTCTCCCCCATCTCCACCTGTTATGATGAAGTCCATCAAACAGACAAACACAAGAAAAGAGAGGCAGGAAGGCCGGAAGGAGACCCTAGAGCACCATCACTCGGGGCCGTTGGCTGGGGCTTGTCGTGGTTTCATTGAGGAACATGGTGTCTATGGGCCCCAAACCCTCTGAAAGCCAACAGTGAAAGGAGGTAGCAGTTGGCCACTCAGGACTCTCCACAGCAAGACTTTGGCCTGCCCGAGGTGATTCTCCAGCCCTCCCTCTTGAGCCTCTGCTCTCCTGTTTTGCTTATTCTGTGTACATTTAGCAAACCCAGACTCTGACACCCTGTGGGAAAAGCAAAAGACTCCAGTGGCTCCAGACCCAGGATGCTTGCACAGTGCACAGCCTCGAGGAGCATGTCTCCCTGTAGGGACCATGGAGAAGTGACTGTGAAGACTCACCAGGTAAGGCTGGGCTCTCCCTTGAAGCAGCTCTTGCTTATAGAAAATGTGTTTCTAGCCAGGTGCGGTGGCACACACCTAATAATCCCAGTGGCTCAGGAAGCTGAGGCAGGAGGATGGAGCATTCAAAGCCAGCCTCAGCAACTTAGCAAGGCCCTAAGCAACTCAGTGAGACCCTGTCTCTAAATAACATACAATAAAAAGGGCTGGGGGTGTGGCTCAGTGGTTAAGTGCCCGAATTCAATCCTCAGTACCCAAGGGAAAAAAAAGTGAAAAAAATGTGTTCATAGCTGTTTTTGTGGATGGATACCTCCATGCTTCAAAGAAGTTCTGAAAGTCAAAAACAACCTGAACAAGGAGGCAAGAGACCCATGGCTTAATCCTTGTTTCCTGCTTTCTATGAGGTTAATGTTTTTACTATAATTATTCAGTTTCCTCATCGGTAAAGCAAGTCAGATGATTTTGGTTATCTCAACGTCCTTTATGTTTATTGAGTACATCCAAGACTGCCTCTGCAATCAATTAGTGGGAGGTGTTTGTTCAGACTTGAATGTGGTCAAGATAGAGGATTAGAATTTATCTATGATTTTGTCCAAATATTTTGGATATGCTAGGTTAAACCATGTTGGCCTGATCCCTTCTCATAGGACATCTCAGGGCCTTTAATGTGCTAATACAAACTGTGGCTCCTTAGGAGGTGTCAAAAATACTTGGTCAGATCAATAGGACACCATGTCCACAGCAAGTTAAAAGCCCTGAGGCTGGGCATGATGGCACACACCTGTAATCCCAGCTACTCAGGAGGCTGAGGCAGGAGGACCACAAGTTCAAGGCCAGCCTCAGCAACTTAGTGAGGCTCTAAGCAACTTAGACCTGGTCTCAAGATAAAAAATAAAAAGAGCTGGGAATGTGACTCAGGGGTTAAGCACCCCTGGGTTCAGTTCCGAGTACCGAAAAATTAAAAAGCCCTGAGTTTGATTCCCCAGCACCACACACATTACATACATGTTTTTTAAATCATAAAATTCAGTACTTTTCTAAGAAACACTTGTTGGCAGATACTAACTACACTAGAGGCCTCAGCACCAGGGTTAGACTCACTCTGCTGAGCTGGAAGTCTTCACAGGCTGCTGACCTTGGGAGAGAAGGAACCAAGTCCCCTCTAGAAGTCTGATAATGGACATGCCCAGCAGGAGCACGGATAGCCCCACTCCTCTCACACAGAAACAGCTCCACAGAACCTGTTCCTCAGGGGGTCTCTGTGGGGAATAAAGGTCTCCAAACAAAAAGTCTCATTTATAGAAGTCTGCCATTTTGTCCTTGGGTCTCAATGTGTTGGGGGCAGGGTGGGTTTTAAGTTTGAGTTGGAGGGAGACTCATGAAACAGGCCTCGTCTGGCTACCTTGAGTTTTCACGGCAGTGTGGAAGTCAAGCATGTACGTTTGAGGAAAAGCTGTCGTGGCTAAATACCCAGCAGCAGACTAGCCTGGGTTGAAGTCCAGCTCCACTTCTGAGTCGTTATTGTAATTCAGCATTAAACAGTTAATCTCTCCAAGTCTCACTTTTCTTGTCTGTGGGATTAGGAGAGCAGCTACCCCACTGGGTACCTGCGGTGCTGTACCGGATGTGTGCGGATGAATGAATGCTCAGCAGGCAAAGCTCACAAACACACTCAGAAATGGAGCTGCTGTTATAGTTCTGAACCCAAAAGTTTTTTATGGTCATCATTTCCTACACCCAGGTATCTTCTCATTTCTTCCAAGTGCTTTCCCTGTGTTTCCCTGTGTTAGAAATAAACGTCATTCAAATTTGAGGGAGAGAACTAAATTGCTCAGTGAAGCTTAGTTGTGCGAGACAGCTAGTACAGGCTGACCTGAAATAACAGAGGTAATTACCTAGCCCTGGTTCTTAAGAAAATTCTTTTCTATGAGACTTTTTCTTTCTGTCTGGAAAGTTCCCAAATATGCTACAGATTTGCATAACAATCTTCCTTTGAATAAACTACATGATGCATAAGCTTTAGCCTTAAGGCCCATCTTCAATGCTAAAAATGAATATTAAATACATTTAGCATCATAATGAATAAAACCCAAAGCTCTTAGAACCAGATGCTCCTCCTGACCCCTCATGCATCTTGTGCTAATTGTTTTATGAAAACGCTTTCTCCTGGATTAATATTTCAACTATTTAAAAATAGATAAACTTTACTGTACATTATCACTTGAATAGACCAAATAATTTTCAGTGCCTCCATAGACAATTGGCTTTCAAATTGAATCTTGGTGATTTATTTTTTTAAATAAAGAGAAATCATCAGCATTGAATTTGGTTAAAATAGATGGCTTATTCAAATTTATAAAAGCAATTTGTTTTTCATAGGTCACATTTAAAGCACAGTTATTATTTTAAAAAGATATTTCAGGCAGATATTATGGGTTTGTTAACAAGAAAAGCCACCATGTAATGGTACCATGATAAAGGATAAAAGGTGAAGAAAGGAGAAAGCCATTTTACTTTTTTTGAACCCATCTAAATGAAACATCATTTACACAAAGACAAACAAGATCCAGTTATGAAATCACCAGGTCCACCTATTATGTATAATAATCAGAAGTCAGAAGAAAAAGACATGTACAAAATCAGTCCTCAAGCAAACCGAAATTACTTTTAAAAATAGAGCTTCATCTAAAAGAATAATAAAAGTTCTTTTTACTTTTGCAGTGGAGAAAAAGCTCCAGGCTGCTGGTTCGCAGCAGCAGACTCAACACACATGAGTTTTGCTGCTCAAATTCCACAAGTACTTATTGAGCATCTACTACGTGACTGGTGGTTGAAGCAGATGTGCACGTGATAATGTGACAGTGACCCACTGACAAGCCAGAACTTGGGGCAACTCCCCAAAACTCAGGAGGAAGCTGACTTCCATCAGCAACAGAGAGAGCCCCAAAGTAAATCTCACAGGAAGACAAAGAAATGGAGGGGTAAGACATCTGCCCTGAGGGACAGTAGAGGCTCCTCTTTATCATACAAAACAGGATTCAGCAGACTTTCTACAAAGGCTCAAGCAGTAAATATTTTTTGCTTTTTCGGGCCCAACAATGGCACTCCACAGATAGTACTGAGTGCCACTATTACAGTGCCAGAGCAGCTGTGCCCCACATGGGAACAGCTGTGACTGTCCAGGTGGAACCTCACTCACCAAAACAGACCCAGGTCCCATTTTTCCAGCCCCTGTTCTCAATGTTTACCAATGTGGGTCTATTATATGAAAATGAGTAAATTAAAACAAAAAAAATTTTAAGTGGAATCTCTCTGGCCAGAATTTTCTCTTTAGCTTAGCCTCTTCTCTGAAGCCCAGGTCTCTGTGCTTGCCCTTCTCCACGCCCAAGTTCAGCTCCAGCATCCCCAGTCAGTTCTTCAAGGTGACTGCACATTTCCTCGACCACCCTTTATCTTCACCGACAGCAAACTCGACTCATGTTTAGTTCTTGAGCGAATCAGTAACATCTCTTCCTCTTGACTGGACGTGCAGCAGCCCCTCACCAGCCCTGCTCTCGGCCGCCCTCCAGTTCCCTCTCCATATTTTTAGTAACGTCAGTGAATAGTTATTGCACACCCCCAGCCATACTTGGCTCAGTATCTGGCATATAATTATGTGCTTAGTAAATAAATACTCTTTGAATGAATGAATGAATGAATGAATGAATGAATGAATGGTGGTCTACTACCTACCTAAGTGAAAATACCCTCAGCTTATACATTTGTTCTCCTCCAGAGTCTTTGTATGATTCTGGTACAGGAGTATTGAACTAGGAAAAACACGAAGAGAGGAGCAACAGTACCATTTGTGACAATATCTACTAATATCATGCCAACTCACGGGGCTGGTTCAGAAGTCTGAGCCATGCACGGCCCCGTCCTCAGGGTACAGTACTGCTCAGCAGATTCTGGATCTCTTCACAAACCTGAGTGGACTTCAGACCTGCATGGCCTGTCTCCTCCAAGACAGGCTGTCTGGTGACTTGTGTCAGCCACTGAGATGTGAGCAACAGTGACAGACATCAATTCCAGGCAGAGCACTTGAAAGCAGAAGTTGGGTCTTCCAGCTCTAGCTACTTGTGTTAGCTTCCTGGAACTGCCATAGAATTTACCAGAACTGGGTGCTCTAAACATCAGAAGTGGATGCTTTCATGGTCCTCGGGGCTAGAAGCCCAGCAACAGGGCCACATTCCTCGCGAAGACACTGAGGACGAGTTCTTCCTTGTCCTTCCCAGGATCTGATGGTAGCTGGCGATGCTGGTGCTCCTGGGTTTGTAGATCCATCACTCTGATCTCTGCCTCCAACTCCACATGGACTTCTTTCCGTGGGTCCCCCCTGCGACTCTATCCAAATCTCCCTTTCCTCTAATGAGGACACCAGTCTTTGGATTACATACTAAAGTCCAGTCTGACCTTCACCTTTGCCTTTGATCACATCTACCTACTTCCACATCAGGTCACACTCATGGGTGACAAGGGCAAGGACTTGGAAACAGTTTTGTAGGGGAGACAGGTTAGCCCGCCAAACCCCCTACATTGTCATTCATGTTAAAAGGTAGCCTTAACCAATCAGGACCCCAGAGTGGCTGCCTGAGACACATTGGTCTCCCAGCTCAGCTCATTTTAATCACATGTCCTCAGAGTGGCAGGTGATTCACTCGCACCAGGTCAACAGTTTTTTCTCTCCCACTACATTTAATGGATTCGTGTGAATTAAATGTCTGCACTGTGCATTGCCGGCTTGCAACTTGTCTCTGGACTTCCCTCAGCAGGACATATTCCTGTGGACCATCAGTTATTTACCGAGTGCTGGCTGTGTGTGTATCTATCTCTAAGCTGTTTGCAGGAGGCTTTCACAAGAAATTAGACACAAGAATCCTAGTCAGAAGGAGTGCGCATCTAACTGGCTGAGCCAGCTGGAAAAGCCCTTTATCAGTGTTGGCTAAAATTGCCAGCAGAGACCAAAATTTACTAAGAGGTTAACCTAACAGGGCTCCCCATCTATTCCAGGTACCGTGCTTAGCCCTTTATAGGTGGTATTCCCTTAAACCACCAATGAAAGTTTATTCCCTTAGAACCCCATGGCTATATCCCATGAGATCGGTATTTTTGTCCATTTTACAGGAGAGGAAACAGAGGCCAAAAGACGTCAAAGGGCTTGCCCAGTGACAGAGAATTCCAGTCCAGGTGCACCTGACTTACAGGCATGTCCCCTCCTGGATCACACCTTCAGTTCAGCAGAGCCTCGACCATGTCCTGGGATGTAGGTCTAGACTCCAAAACACACAAGGTTTGGTCCTCATGCAGTCTCTCCTGGGCTGCCGTGATCAGGAGGCAGTATCAACATTTTGAGGGAATAAACTAGACCAGAAAGCTGCTCTTCAATTTTGATTTCATTGTTGGGAGATCTGTCTTCCTACGTTATTTTATAGACTAATCCAAACTCGTTCTTTCATCGTTCCATTTGTAAGAACTGCAGTCAGACTCAATTTTCTGACTTGGCCACCAATTCAAAGCTTTGTACAGAGAGGCTTGGCTGCTTTTGTAAAGCCAAAAAACAATTAAAAGTCCCAAAGGGAGGCTGGGGGTGTGGCGCAGAGGGAGAGCCCTGGGTTTGATCCCCAGCACAGATGGGAGGGGAGGGGGGTCGATGTACACACAGCAGCGACCTGAAAACAAACCAATCCCGTTTTTCAGTATTTTGCACCTTATATTTCAAAACAGCCTTGTGAAGATGGTTTCCCAAACAGCCCTGTAAGAAACCAGCCACTTTGAATTCTAGTTTTTCCTATGTAGACATAGCCTATTTTCTATACTTGGAGAAGCAGGGAATACCCAACCTGGCATTTAATTTAATAGTAGAAAATATGAAATAGACCATTGGGGGGGGGGGAAGCTGCAGGAATGTTGAAGTCTCCTGCGACTGGTTTTCACATTTACCCGGCAGTGTTCCCATGCTCCGGTTGGCATGGAGACTGGAAAGGGAACTTTCCACCAGTCTGCCGCTTTGCTACTGTTCCCACTTATTTGACTGCGGATCCAATTTTAACAGTTTTGTAAAAGTTAAAGAAAAGTAGGGGAGGGAGTTCCTTTGTGTTTTCTGTTTCAGGATGTTTCTCAAACATGAAAAGGTGTTTAAAAAAAGTCTTTCAAAATCAGTCAAAGGTTTGGTTTTCTAAATATTCAGCTGTTCAACATTTGGATAATTGCCTCATCTTTTCTTATTTTTTTCCTCTGTGTTTTGTCTGAATGCTTTGGCATGAGGAGCCCCACAGTCTGAAACTAACTTTATCCCGACTCTCCTTACTGCATTTATTAAAGAGGCTGGAAGACACATCTGCTTTTCAACAAGCTGTGTTCCTTAAGGGACAGGGGAAAGCCAGAGCGCCTGGCCATTGTGGAAAAGCTGGGCGTTCCAAAACCCGGGAGCCGGTGAGTCTGGTGTGGAGATGCCTACTTTGTCAAGGTGAACAGGGGTTTGGGAGTCTCTAGGGTCAGAGATGGGGGGGGGCGGATTTGTCACTTGTCCTTTCTGTGGAGTTCTAGAGCCCAGTAGACAGTTCTTGTTGGCATGAATCAAAGTATCACAATAATGCCATATGGCATCCTGAAAGACTCAAGAGTGATTTTCCTGGCTGGAAAATCCAAGAGCAAGAAAGCTGCCTACCTGGGGCTAAGGGGGCCCCAGACTGGCACAGGAAGCCAGGCATTCTCATTTCCCCTTGGCATCGCTCTGCATTGTTCTGGCTGGATCTGGCGCTATGCTGGAGAAGGAAAGGAGTGCGGTGAGCGAGATGGGGAGGAGAGGCTGGGCACAGATGTGAGCGCGCAGGGAAGGCGTTTGAAAGGAAAGACCTGAGGCTCCCCAGCTGTTCAGGGCAAACCCCTCCGCGCCCAGGGCGTGGGATTAGGGGTGCCTTGCGCTTCCTTTGTTCTCCCTCCACCCCACCCCCGCCCGCCTTCCATGCTCCCAGTGCATTTGTTGGGTGTCAGTCTTTCTGCCAAGTTGCTGGGCCACGAGGACAGAGCCAGTGCAGTACCTGGCACGCCGCGGGCGCCCGGTACACACTTGCTGAGCGCAGGAACACTTTCGGGGCCTTGGTGTGTCCCTGCGGCCGCGGCGCCCGGCGCATAGTAGGCGCTCCCTAACGCCCGCGGAACAAATGATCTGCAGGTCGCGGGCGCTAGCACGTGGGGCTCGGGAAACCAGGACAGCGACCGAGCGTCTCCGAGACCCCAGAGGCGCTTGGGCCGCGTGTCGGGGCGCTGCCAGCGTGGCGGCCGAGGGCGCGCGGGGCGCCGGCACGTGCGCGGCGGGGCGCGGGCCGCGGGGTGGGCGCGGGGCGCGCGGGGCGTGTGGCGCGCCGTGCCCGCGTGCTGCCGGGCGGGCGTGAGTCACGGCGGGCTCGCCTTTATAACCGCCGGAGGCTCGCGGGAGCCGCCCGCCGCCGCGCCGCCGCAACCGCCCAACCGCCGCGCGGCCCCGGGGCGCCATGAGGAGCCCGCGCTGCCTCCCGCTGCTGCTGCTGCTGCTGCTGCTGCTCACGCCCCCCGCCGGGGACGCCGCCGTCATCACCGGGGTAAGCCGCCCGCACCTGTCGCCCGCCCGGAATGCGCGGGACGGGGAGCCCCAGGCGGCGCGCGGGCAGGGTGGCCCCGAGGAGCCCCAGCGCGGACGCCCTTGGGCGCACGGGGAGAGCGCCTGGCCAAAGCCCGGGGCGCGCCCTGGAAGAAGCCTCGAGGGTCACCCGCCACCTTCGCCACCACCTGCTCCCACAGACCTCTCCTTAGCCCCCCGCAAGCCCACTCCTGGGCTTGGTCCGTCTGTCTGTCTGTCCGTCCGAAAGAAGTTCCTTTCGCAGCCTTCTCAAGTACTTTTTCCGAGTTCCAGCCGAACCTTACATTGTGACTGACAGCCCCTCTCTGAGTTGTAAAGGAGCAACAGGGAAAGAGGGGGACCCCAGGTCCCTGGGTCCCAGTCCAGCACCGAGGGACTTTGCTTGCTCCCCGTGTGTGCTCCACAAGAACCTTTGGAAATAACTTGGATCAGGGCCGACTGTGTGCTTGGAAAAGCAATCGTAGGCACTTCTCCTGGGCTCTGGAGTCGATCCTCCGCTCCCCCAGGGTCTGGAGGTTCTCCCTGTAAAAATTTCTCATTCCTGGCTCCTGTTGAAGTACCTCCAGGGCCCGATGGTGGAGTCGGGGCGACTGGACGTATTTAAACTTCCAGAGGGCGTCCTGAGTGTCTTTGGAAGTAGCCACTAGATCATTCCTCCCCTGCTCCCGGCAGCTTTCCGTAGGCGTATCTGAAGAATGAGCTTACAGTACAGTTTCTAAAACTGCCGCTGTTTGCTGGTCATTCACCTGTTCCACTCTTTTTCTAAGTGTTATTTTGCTCCATTAAATTATTTCAATTAAGTTACCTCAAATATCAAAGTGCCTGTTATGTGTTTAAATGAAACATGTATTTGAACCAATGATATAGAAAAAAATGCAGAAGGTTTAACTTAAAGGAAAGTCATTGTCTTAATAAAACTCTGTTGTCTCTGTGTTGGTTAATAGGTCACAGCACTTTGTAAGCCTCTGTGCTCTGACAGCATTGGGTTAGACCCAAAAGAGATTTAATTATAAACTTGTGGTATTTATTAGAGTATTTTTTCACAAATTATTTGTATAGCTATGTCAGTAGCCAGTCTGTGTGGCTGAACAAAAGTACCTACAGGTCTTTCTGGTAAGTGAGAATTGAAACATTGTAGAGTCCTTTTCCTCCCTCTTGCCCTGCTGGCTCCTTTTAAATGTCTGCTAATCCTGAGCCTCCAAGGTTCCTTTGCAATATAAGTATCTTTTTGTTCTATTCACAGGACAGCACTATTTGAATGGGTTTGCATGGGTTAAGCATGAAGGGCATTAGGAAACAGCTAATTAAAAATAGATAAACTTAGCCACTTCTTCCTAAATTTTGTCCAAGGACTGAACCTTTTGTTACCAAAATGAAAATTTTCTCACCTTGGTTGTCTGTTACAGAAATTTAAACGGGGCTTGATACACAGTCCTGTGTGCTGCTGTTGACATCGTTTTAAGTCAGTGTTACAAAGAGAGTTTTTTAAAAACTTCTCCAAAGCCACATGGCAATAAAGGGTGGTTTTGTCTCCCTGACAGGAACCATCTGGATTCAAATGAAAAACTCGGTGACTTCTCTAGATACCTTGCATGTATAGAGAATGTTAAACTTCGGAGTGATGGATTGAAGTTTAAAAGATACTGGCTAGATTTTTGATTGTGCTCTTGAAAGAGTGGGTGGGGCTTCAGAATTCAGACTATCGACCATCTGTTGAAATAAAATACTGGCTAAGACTTCCACCCAAAGTATTTATTTTAGTAATATATGTAGGTATTTTGAAATTTATTCATATGTCCAGAAAGATGTCTGAAAACATATTGAAAAAGGTTGTCAACTGGACATCTCACTTATGGAATGTGAAAGCCACGTACACATGATTTCTGACACAAATACAAATGTTTGGATATTGTCCCATGAAATCCAAGCCATCCAAAGTGAAAATTATAGTTTTAAACCTACATACTCACTTTAAATAGAAAATTCAAAAAGGAGAAAGTAAATGAACTGTAAAGCAAGATATTTGGTCACTTTTAATGAAAAATAATATTAAGAATATGTCTGTATATTTATGTTTTGAGAAGTCCTGGTTGGCCCCAAAGCTCAGATCCTAGAAAGATTGTTTGAGTTGTTTACAATAAATGCACATTTAATTTTGTGCCTAAATTATAGCCTTTGTAGGCTCCTATGTGTGCAGCGTGAGATGTTTTTACCTTATCATGAGCAAAACCCATTGCTGCACACTGTTCAGACAAAGCATCCCACTTTTTGTTGGTTTTAGGAAAAAATAATCACTCTTCAGATCCATTTTATGGAAGTACATGTAGACTTGATTGACTCTGTTTAGCAGAGGATGGAAAGTCCTTTGTGGCTGAGTCCTTATACTCATCTTGGGTTTTTCCATTGGGAGCACGTGCTTAGAGTGACTACCATGGTGCATTTGTCCCTTGCACACCTTAATCCTAGGACCCTGTAGGACAGGCTGACTGTGATGTACACGTAGGCATGTCCTAAGCCACTCATTTCCACTTGGCAAGCTGCTCACCAGAAAGAGGAGGAGCACGAGGCGAGAGTTGACCTGTCCATCTGGACCTAGGAGATCTCTTCATTTAAGGAGGAGATGGTGACAGTCACATCAGCAGTATGAGAAACACCAAGCCTCGTGAACCAAAACGCAAATATTTGAAGGGGAAAACAAACATGCCTTAAAGCCTACCATCAGCACCTTTATGGGTCTGGAGTGCCTTGTGCCAGATTTAGAGACCATTTCAATCTCTCTTCAAAAGTAGGCCCGATGTCTTCTGCAGTTCTTAGTCATAAAATCTTGAGATTTGATTTATGTAGTTCCTAATGGCCACGTACAGTATAAGAATAATATAGACTCACTCTTCAAGTTCAAAGCCAATTCAGCCATCAAGCACTGGAAAAAGAGAGCTGATTTTGGTTTTTGAAAAGTCTTCTGTTTAAAGCGTTCATAATGTGAAGGCCATTATTTAGTCTGCTCTTGAAAAATCTATGCTGATCAGGTTTTATTGTGGATATGTGCAAGCAGATGAAGCTTTTAAATATATATATATATATGATTTTAAATAACCACATATATATATATATATATATATATATATATGTGGTTATTTAAAATCATAGCATTTGGATATTTAAAGAGCATTTCCCTGCTAATTTTAGATTCCCCCACCCTGAGTCTCTCCTACTCTCTGTATTTATCTGTTTGTTCCTTGCATCTCAGGCTTGTGACAAGGACCCCCAGTGTGGCGGAGGCATGTGCTGCGCTGTGAGCATCTGGGTTAAGAGCATTCGGATCTGCACACCGATGGGCAAGGTGGGAGACAGCTGCCACCCGCTGACACGGAAGGTTAGTGTGTGCGTTGGCCTTGTGGAGGTTCTCTTACGATGCCCGGCCACTCAGAAAGGCCTGTGTGACAGGAATCGGGGACAGTGTGCTTGCCACTGGAAGTTGGAGGAGATGACTATGGGTGAGCAGCTCCGTCTTCTCTCACCTTCTGTTTCTCATAGCCAGGCCTTTGCCCGTCCACATCCTAGAGTCAGAGTCCCTTCATCAAAATACTTTCTCTCATGCGAGTTTGCTTAGAAATGATGTAGAACAAAATGAATATGATACTCTGCCGCGCGTCTTTGCAGAAATCACAGTATAGAAGTTCTTGAACAGACTTGTAATGGCGGACCTGCTGATAAAGCAGAAGTGAATAATCCTGGGGGGGGGTGGGGAGGATGTTGTTATTTCAGAAATCACGGATAATACCATTATCCTCATATCTTGAAAGTTCTAAATTTTACCTCTGCACCTATGGGATACATTGTCCATGATTTTGGAGATTATTGATATATAAATTTCCAACTTCCTGGATTATGTAGCAGCTCGCTCACAGTGACCTAAATAACACTTTGGGACAGTGATTGACAATGCATAGGGTGGCCGTGGAATGGAGGGATTGTCTGCAAGGGACTTTAGGGGTGGTGTCCCCAGACTGCAGACTCACTCCTCTGCAGGGGCCAGCAGGTCTGCAATGCCTGCCTCTAGTGCCCCCTCCTGGTTGCACCCATCAGTGAACCTCAGTCGAGGGGCATTGAGATGAGACCCTGGCTAGGTAGCCTGATGGAGACAGAACTCTGGACACTCTCATTTGAAAACACATTGAGTATTTTCAAATCAAATAGAATTGCACATTCTCCCATACTTTTTCATAGGCGAGTTAGGATTTAAAACTGCAGTGGAATGAGACGTCCTTCCCCTAGTCCACAGTCCCAGGTAACCCTCGATATCTTGACCTTCTTGGAGTGAATACAGTGAAATAAACTGTGGCCTCTTGGCAGAGGGTCAGCTCTGTGAGCTGTGAGACAGACTCCCGGTTGACAGGGCCTCTCCGGTGGCTGCCTTGTGAAACGCTTCCTGTTACGTTGTGGCCATTCCTGCCCGTGGTTTTACCGTGCAAGACTGTGCTGTCATTTTAAAGCATGACATGCACCTTTTATTCTTAGATATTTCCAGACAGAAAAGGTTATAAACGATTAGCTGTCTGTGTCCATGCCACACTCCCCACAGGCAGGTGAGGCTGGCCCTGCTGCCCTGGGAATCGATCCCCGTTTTCTCATCACACGTACTTCATGCGAGTCGTCTTTGGTACACTTACGTCGTTGGCCATGAAAAGGTCACTCTCGCCCTGCTGCTTTATGGGTGGTGGTTTCATACAGCATTGAAATAACTCCACACACCCTAGACCCAAAAATCTAATGTTGTTTCCAAAAGCAGCAATGTGTGACACCACGTGTGATCTGTGTGCCACTAGCTCTGATGGTCGCCACTTGTCAAGTGCTGTGACATGCCACAGACTCTGCCCTGAGTGTTGTGTGTGTTTCTTCAGTCTCTGCCTCCTGCGGAGCAGGTTTACTTGGGTCACACTCTGCACGCAGTGGAGCCTAAGCGGGGGTCAGGAGCTAGCTGAGGCCACAGGCCACATGCAGGGGCCCACGCTGACCTTGGGTTCCTCCCAACACTCCATGGTCCTGGTGGACCTCAGCACATGCCCCTTGATGTAGCCACAACCCATGTGCATAGGGGAGACCAGGTGCTCGGGGAGACAAGTTGACCCTCCAGAGTGGGCACTGGTGTTCCGATGGTTTTGTGAGGTTTGCAAATCGGAGCTGGTTAAGAAAGAACCAGATTCTGCTTTCCCTGATTTCTAGATAAGTTCAAGTTCAAGTGTACTGTAATGTTGATTCTGAGAGCAGACGGAAGCCACCTCTCCTAACCTATGTGTACCGTCAGAGTTTTTTCATCACAGGTCTGATAGTAAAGTCTCCAAGTAGTAGATTATGGTTTTCATGGTAAAATCAAGTGATAGAATAGCAGAGATACTAAAAGATAAAAATGTTGTTGTTGTTGTTTTGGTGCCAGGGATTGAACTCGACCACTGAACCACATCTCCAGCACTATTTTGTGTTTTATGTAAAGACAGGGTCTCACTGAGTTGCTTGGTGCCTCGCCTTTGCTGAGGCTGGCTTTGAACTCCTGATCCTCCTGCCTCAGCCTCCCAAAGTGCTAGGATTATAGGCATGTGCCACCGTGCCCCACTAAAAGACAAGGTTTTATGTCAGACTTTAAACCCGTGCTCTCCGTTCAGTTGTCCACTTGAAATGTGTTTCTAGAAGTCAATTTTAACTTTTTTTTTCTGTCTTGAAAATAACATTTTCAAGGTCACTTTGATGATGCAAGAGTGACTCTTAGAGCTGTTCCTTGTGACAGATGAAATCAGCCTATTCTGGAAAAGAAACGAAAAAATCTCATTTCTTTCAGAGTATCTCTTTGCCATATTCCCTTCAAAACAGGTGGAGGAGGCTGTTCCCGTAGATACCCCTGGTGAACCTCAGATATGCATTCAGTGGTACCTTGAAATTTAGCAGCCCCTCAGTGGATGGGGAGAATGGAGACACTGTCTGGAAAGTCCTTTTTCCCAGTTCAGGTGGGCTTAGGTGTGAGCCACGAAAACGTGTTTGACTAAAGCAAATGTATTTGATGGACAAGGCAGGTCTGTAGGTAGGACTCGATGGCCATCGAGGGCAGTGGACTGTCATTTCAAATGCACCAGCTGACCTGTAGAGTTCACAGTCACCGCGTAGCTGTTATTTTATAATTGCATAGTTTTTAACTTTACATTTGATAATTTAAAAATAGAATAAGATAAATCCATCAAGAAAGAACTTGCTTTCAAAACACGCTTTTAAGCAAATAATAGCTTTTCAAAACAGGTATTTATTTAAAAATACTTTTAGCAGTAAATGACATTGAGTCATGTCTACAGGAAATATTTTCCATTTTTAAAAAACAACATTTTAATTTCTATTAAGAGCCATACTTTTTTTTTTTAGATTATGGTTTTCATAATAAAATTAAGTAATAATGGTAGGACTTGAAGAACAAGGTTTATGTCAGATTTTGTATCCCATTTGGATTAATGTGATTAATACTTTCATTTAATTGCTTATTATTTTCAACTTAAATACTTAAATGACTGTTTCCTCCAATCTTTTAATCTGCCCCCCCCCCCCGTGGTGCTGGGGATCAAACCCAGGGCCTTGCCCCTGCTAGGTAAGCTTGTTAAGGTCATTTAAAAACTTGACCTATACATTTCCCTTTTGGAGGGAAATTTTAAAAAGTAAAAACCTGAGTCTTATTTGTTTATTTAAAAATATTAACTGTGGACCTAAAAAATTATTAGTGGTTTCAGCTTTAAAGCCAATACAGGACAAAACATCAAACACAATTTCAGAATATGAGCTAAAAGACTGAGTAAAATATAACTAAGGTAACTTTTAAAATCAGCGACAGGTGGAAGAAAGCCCAACGTGCCGATGGCCTCCTTTTCCCATCAGGCATGTCATGAGCCACCATCCTCGCTGATATCTTGGGCAGTGTCCCAACCATGGTTACAGGTTCAAATCAGCAGAGACTCACCAGATAAACCTGCCCTCGTCTGACGCGGGTTTTCTCAACCTTGGCGCCCCTTCTCCAGATGACAACATCTGGCTGAACCATCGTACAGTGTCGCACGCAGGAGTGTAGTGTAGGTGCAGGCCCGTGGTTGCTGGAACCCCACACCATGCCTTCTGAGGGGTGCTCTGGTTAAGAGCACCACAAACACATAAAATCATGTTTGACGTTCTGCAGTGGTAACTTCTAGAACCTGCCTGGAATCGCAGGCTGAGAGACCCTGGATTGGCTGATGCATTGATGGCAGAGTAAACCATTGAGTTTGGACTGAATGGTTCACATCTGCACCTTCTGCCAACATTTTCTCGTGCCCGTGTGACAAGACACCCGGTTAGCTTTGCCCCATAACCTGTGGATCTAGAAGCAGACGGGCCAGTCCAGCAGTGGGTGGACCTGCTGGGTGTACAGTATCAGAAATCTTGCTCTTCGTCATGAGGAACCCACAGATGTGAGGGGAGGAGGGAAATTTCCTGGGCTGGTGCATTTATGCAAGGCTGTGGTGGGTGGGCAGGCTGGGTTGGAAAAGGCATCAGGGTTCCAATGAGAAGAGGAAGGGCATCAGGTGTGAAGGGACCTGCAGCTCGGTCCAATCTAACCACTGTGTGAAGGTCCTTAGCAGCAGATCCACACTGACGTTTGCAAGTCTTGGTGCCCTTCATAAGAAAAAGAATGCAGAGATATTTTCAAAAGTTTTGCAGAAACGCATGACTGTGCAAATGAGGGGCCTCAGCCTCTGTTTTGCGGTGCCTCTGCCTCTTGAGTTTGGCAGCTTCAGTCACGCTGGGCCTACTTGACGCCAGGGCCCTAAGATGGTCATCTGTTGGCCCTCAGGAAAGAGAGTTCACAGTCTATGCAGCAGGCCTGGGGCAGAGCTGGTCAGCATTTAACAAATAATTTTCTTGAGTGTGATTTGTTTACCAGGCTAAGGGCTGTAAGCTCATAAATAAAATGGACACAGCCATTGGAGAGCCCGCAGTCAGGGCATGATTGAGAAGAAAACAGAAAGAGCCAGGGCCTGGTGGAAGCTGAGAAGAGGGAACTCAGGAAGGGCAGGGACCCGGCGATGAGGTGCTCTTTCCCTTGGCAGCTGGGTGACTGCAGTCGGGGCAGTCAGAATCAGCCCTTTGCTCAAAACAGTGAAAACCTGGCCCTGGGGTTTGAAGCCTCCTGAGGCCTGAGCCAGGGCAGTGGGCAGTGCTGTTTTTCCTTGTGATCAGCGCCACGACGTGTGAGGATCCAGACAGGGAGTGCACAGGTGCTGGCGCCAGCCTCGGTCTCCTCCTGGCATCCATCCTGCGTGGTGGACGGGTCAGTCCAGGACGGTGCGGCCCTTCTCCATTCAGGCCTTGCTGTGTCCTGGCACCTGTCACAGGCCCTGAGGTGTGGAAGGGGGGACGGCGTCTCATGCCCAGCAGCCCTGCAGCTGTTGTACTGCCCTCTCTGTGGGTGCCTTTCCCTGGGTTTGGCTATCTGCAGTCAGCTGTCCTCAACCTCAGTGCACTTGACCCTTTGGACTAGACTGTGCTTTGTTGTGAGGGGCTGTCCTGGCCATTCAGGGTGGAGGTGGCATTGCTGCCCCCTGTTTAGAGGTGCAGAGCATCCCCCACCCCCAGCTGGTGGCAAGCAGGCGTCTGTGTCAGAACCACCCCTGGTGGAGGGCCTTGGCCTGGACAGGAGTTGAAAAGGAAGCCCCAGGTTCCAAGGTGGAATGGCCTTGGCCAGCACAGCTGTGCCCACCTCTCCGCATGCTTTCTTGCTGGCAGCAGATGCCCCCACAGTGTACCCTCTGAGTCACACAGTGACAGAACCATTCTAAGCACCAGCTGGGGCTGAGCGACGGGCAGTGTGCCAGCAGGTAGACGGTGTGGCCAGAGCCCTGGAAGAGGTGACGTGTCCCCGGGGCGGAGGCTGGCTGCACACACCTGCCTCCCATTCTGCCCTTTGTGTGTATTGACCTCAGTCATCTCCCTGACCCTTCCAGAACCATTTTGGAAATAGGAGGCAGGAAAGAAGAGAGAGGAAGAGAAGAAAAAGGAAAAAGGAGGTAAGAAGACGCCACCATGGTCCAGGGAAAGACCTGCCAGAGTTCTTAGCCTTTGGTCGGACCCGCAGGTTGACCCGAGTCTGACCCGAGTGTCGGGCTGGAATGGTCTGTCCCTGCTGAGGACAGCCCTGTGCAGGAAGAAGCCTGCTCTGAGGATTCCTGAGGACGTCTGTAGTTGGCCTCTTGATGAGAGGAATACTGGGTTCGGAAGCAGGCGGGACTCAGGGCTACAGGAGGCTCCTCACTTCCCTCGCCTTGCCCTGAATTGGCCGCGTGCCATCCAGTCTCACTGACCATCGTCGCACAGCTCCAGGCCTGGGGTTAAATTTTTACCTGCAAGAGGGCAGAAGACCCTCTTCCAGGGGAGGAAGCTGGCTCAGGCCCTGCTTGCTCTAGAGGTGACCTGTACTGAGCACACTCCACCTGCCATGGACATAGAGCACCACTACTCAAAGCTTCTGGCTGAGGCTCCTCCCCCAGCCTCACTGGTGTCTTGAGCTAGGGCCCTGGGGCAACCCTGGGGACAAAATAGACCTTCTCCTGCTGGGCCAGCCGAAGCCAGGCCCAGTTGGTCCCATTTCCGCAAAGTGAACTTGATTCTTTCCCTCGTCTTCCTGCGTTCCTTTAGTTTATCACCTCAGCATTTTGACTCCCAGTGTCCACGGCAAAGGTGTGAATTGACGGATGACTTACTGGTCATGCATTGAAATCTGTTCACTGTATAGATGTGGCCATGCCCCCAAGACGGGGCCCCTCTCTAAGGGCTTCAGGAGCCGGACACTGTAGAAAGAAACAAAGGAGAAACAGTAAGAGGTCAAAAGCGCAGTGTCTGGGGTCCAGCTGGAGGCCAAGCTCTGGATGGGAGCCCTGTGGCCTGGGATAGCTTGCTGAGCTCCGTGCCTCAGCGTCTCACCTGTCACATGGGTGTGACGAAAGCGTGTTCGTCTTCACAAGGTGACTGGAAGGATGGAAAGGGCCACAGGTGGAAGGCACTGAGCGCCTGGCCCACCAGGTGAGCCCCCAGGAAGCTCCAGTTGCTATTTAGAGGCAGCTCCAGGGCTTCTGTTTGCTTTGAGGCTGGCCCCGCTGACTTGGTTTCCCTCTTTCTTTTAGGTTCCATTTTTCGGACGGAGAATGCACCACACCTGCCCTTGCCTGCCGGGCTTGGCCTGTTTACGGACTTCATTTAGCCGGTTTATTTGTTTAGCCCGAAAGTGATCACCATGGAGCAGGAGCTTGCCACGTGCTGGGCGTCCGGATGCCTGCAGAGCCCGACTTGGGATGGCGCCTCACGAAGCAGCGCCAGAGAGAAACGCCCTCCCGGCTTTCCAAGTAACATTCATCTTTGATTTTTCAGTGATTATTTTTTCCCCCGTCAAAAGGGAATTTTAATTTCGGATGGAAATGTGAAGAGCAGGGCGTTAACGGCGCCGGTTCTCAGCCCCCTGTTTGGGTTTTGGTTTGGTTTTGTTAGTGCCAATAACTCACCCGCTTGCACAAAAATAAGAATAAGAAATGGTATTTTGTTACAGAAATTGTTTTAACCACCCCTCCCTGCCCTGTTCCTGCCCACTGTGTGTGTGTACACACACACACACACACACACACACACACACACACACACACACTTTGGTCTTTGTCTCTTATTCTTAAATGATTTATAAGGCCCTTGCTTCCATCCCAATTCTCTCTCTGCCCTGTTGGCATTTTGAAGTGGATGCTTTGTGTCCTGTAGCCTGATGAGAACCGAGCAGGGACAAGAGGGGACCCCTGACCGTGGCACTCCAAACTCCTCCTCTGCCGTGGAGGCTGGGAGTGCCTTTGCAACGCTCCTGGACCTGTCCATCCCCAGGGCACCTCAGTCCTGCCGTTGACTGGTGAGGACAGAATCGGTGGGAAACCACGTTGATTTAGTCCAGATTCCTAGATTTGTTTGAATTAAAGATGTCTTTTTTCCGATACAATAGCACATCTATTCTTTTTCCTTTTTTATGAAGTTTCCTTTTTTTTTAAAAGTCCCCTACTTAAAGATGTTCTACAAAATGTCCCTTGGGAAAGAAGTATTGGTTTTAATCTGTCGGAACACTATCTAGCTACCATTTTGAATCAGTATTGTTATAATTTAAACTTTGCAACCCGAAGTTCTTTTGCAGTGAATCGCCTGATACCTTGTCCCATATAACCTGTACCAATATTGCTGTATAAAAATTCTGTATCAGAATGATGGCAGTACTGTGTCTCCCCTGATTCATTTTAATACTCTATTTTTATTTTTGCCTGGCTGTTAGTTGTTGTTACAGGCAGATTCCTGTACAGGCCACACGCTAAAATGGGCGAAAACGCCACCAAAGTTGGCAAAAATAATCCCCTGGGGATGTACGTTTTTATTTTACATCCAGGAACATGGTGTTTGCATGGATTTTAAAGTAGTACCAAGAAATAAGCAATGCGTGCATCATTGAAGTTCTGGAGCATGAAGGGACATCGCAGCGTGCCAAAGTGACGCTCCAGGCGTGGACCGATGGCCTGCCCTGGGTGGCGGAGCTCTAGAGACAGAGCTGCCTGGCGGGCGGGCAGGCAGGGCACTGGGTTCTGCTGTGCAGGGATGCCAAGGCAGTGTGGCTCGAGAGCCCCACCAAGTATTGCAAATTGACTTACCATCGCAAATAAACAACATACGAAATGCGTTTCACTGACTAAACTTTCCCCACGCCAACCCACCAACCATTAAAAAAAAAAAAAAAAGTCCACTTCGTAGTTATGTACCTGGCCAGGGCTCACAACAGCACATGGTGTGTGTCTTTACCCCCTGGGCTAACATGCCCCATAAACGTATAGGGTTTTGCTATGCTAATGACCACACTGGGTCAGACAACGGTTCGTTTTGATTTAGTTAAGTCTGTGTTCAAGAAACACCCCTTAGCAAGTTTGGAGGGAAAAAATGGGAAAGTGGAATTATGGGTAAAGAAACAGGCAGCCTTGCAGTCTGGCTCCGTCGGTTTCCACAGAATGTTCACGACACTCTGTGAGTGGGGAAAACTTAACTGGGTCAAGGGTCCATGTTCACCCAAGTCCAGAAGAACATAAGCAAGTCTGCCACAGTTGTGCTTTCACATATCCCAAACCAGTTTTATAAAAAAAATATGTCACCTGCAGAGGCGGACGGTGCGGCTCGTGTGCCAGGTTAAGAAAGAACCGTGCAGCAGACTCAGTACCCCCCAGAGGGGCACAGAGCTTGGTCTGCAGAGTGTGCGCTAGGCACCGGAGATCAAAGCAAGACAGTGGGCAGTTGGGGTGAGAGCAGGCCCAGGTTATGTGGCGTAAATGCCAGGTATGTCCTGAAGCCCCAGAGGGTTCACGTGCAGCCCAGCGCCGCACACAGGTGGGAGGCCACCCCATGGCCTGCTCCCCACGGGGCAAAAGGAAAGGTGCCAGGCAGCTCCCACCAAGCCCGGGTCTCCCCGGCGATGCAGGTATGCATTGCCCCAGGCCGAGTATCTGTCCTACACTGTGTCTAGGGTGTCCAGCAGCAGCCCTGGCCACTGCCCCCAGACACCAGCGACACCTCCTGGCTGAGATGACTGGCAGCATCTCCAGGTGTCACCAAGGAGGTTGCAGGTAAGGACAGATCATCCCCCTCCATGAGAACCATTTTCATCTACAGCTGGTTTGTGTCTAATTGGCGTTATTTAGTGATACATTTTTATTTCACTTTCAAAAGGTGAAATAATACATAAAATGGCACACCTTTGCAAAATCATTAAAAACAAAACATTTTGTAGCCAAAGTGGTGGAAGGCAAATGTTTGACACTGCATGTCCAGTGAAGGAGACATCACTTATGGGTCAGCTTCTTAGTTTACCATATTTCAAGGGAGACATTTTTCATAAGTTGCTCTTTAAAGTTTAAGGCAAAGGCTCAGAGAAAATAATCTCAATCACATGTGAATGATTTCACATCTTTAGATTGTACTTCCAAGCAAATTTCCATGTTTATGTCCAAATTTTTATCATCTTGATTCGAATGTGAGTAATTTATGAAAAAAATGTTTTTGTTACAGAAACTCAAAAGCTATACAAGCAAAATTAGGGGAAATTGTGTTTTATTAAGTTAGATTTGAGTAACTGTTGAGAAGTTTCCCAAATTGAGTTTCCTTATAGATGTGATTAAGCCTGGCATGTGTGTATTTGGCTCATTCTTAAAACAAGCAAATCAACAAAACTTGTATTATGGAAAATTGTAAACATGCAAGTTTTGAAAATGGAGGGAACTCTCATCTATCATACAGATGTTATTTCCTTCTATCATTTCACTGAGAAACATGTTCCTTCTCTAACTGCTTGACCCCCACCTCATCCCTTCTTGTTGTTTTAAAGCAAATCAACTCAGTACCTTCTTGACAGGGCCCAATAGTCACTATATGTATTTGTGCACTTTTCATTGCTACAACAAGATACCCGAGGCTGGGCACTTTATAAAGGAAAAAAAAGCCTTAGTTCACATTTTTGGAGACCAAAAGCCCAAGCCGCATGGCACCAGCTCTGAGGAGGGGATCATGGTGAGAGGGGGAGGTCACATTACCAGAGAGATAGGGGAGGAGCCAGGCTTGCCTTTGCATAACAACCCTCTCCATAGAACTGATCGTAGTCCTATGGGAATTACGTCAGTTCTTCCCAAGAGCATCACTCAGTGACTAATGCCACCTCTTAAAGGTTCCACACCACCTCCCAATATTGCCAGCTGAGCTCCTGTCACATGACCCATGGGGACAAACCATGTCTGAGCAAAGCAATAGCACCATCCCAGATGGGCAAGGCGGCCACATTCCTGTGTTCATCAGTGACGTCTGCCCATCTTCTCGTCATGGCGACTATCTGCAGACGTGACCAAGGGCCCTTCACTGAGCAGCCTGTATTCCTGAACATGATTTTTTTTTTTGTAGTACTGGCATTGGAACCCAGGGGCTGAAGCAAGCACTCTACACCCAGCCACACCCCAGCCCTGAACGTTGGTGCTCATATATATATTTGAAATCCCAAATTGGCGTTCAGAATGTAGGAGCAAAATATTTCGGGCCCAGAATGCGCATACGATGAAGAGTTGCTCCTGTATGAAATCCTGGGAGATAGATCTTTGCTTCTCAAAGCGTAAGAGGCACGCGGGAGTTGCCGACTGTGGTGCTACGATGTGGTTATATGGAGTTGAATGGCGTGTGAAAGTATTAGTCCCGTGTCCAGCCAATGTTAATCACCTCCCTCCGTGGATTTTCTTGCATTTGGTGAGGAGTGGGGGGGGGGGGAATTCCTGACGGGGAAAGGCGACTGGGAAACTCTTGCTGTGTGCCATCACGATCCATGATTCTGCCACCCAGTCATGGGTCCCTCCCTTCCCACATGGCCCATGTCTTTCCCCTGCCTCTCCTGCTTACTAGATTTAGCTGGGCATGTGGCCGCCCATCTAGACATCCAGACAGCTGCCCAGGTGTGGCTGTGTGGATTCAATTCTTGGACATGGACAGCAGTGGCTACCTTACCTACTTAAAAGGAGCCACGCCCTGCTTCCTCTCCAACGCAGACACACAACCGTGCATCTATCTTTGGGCCCAGAGAGTGACGGCGCTGGGGAAGGTGGCAGAGCTGAGCCCCCAGCCTGGATCCCTGGATGGACCTGTAGTGTCACCTCTAACCAGGAGCAACCGAGAAGCCACTGTCTGGTAAAGCACTCCCACCTCGACCCTAATCAACAAGTGAATGGTGCTTTCTGAGTGTTGGCTAGTTTGTGATACTTTACAATTGACTGTGTCACCTTTGCATAATTTGGTGTTTGTCTTCTTTTTTCAGTGGCTGCCCGGCAGAGGGGAGGGTCAACACACTAGGCACCCAGAGTTGGTTTGGATGTTGGAACTGATGAGAGCACAAACTCCGGGGGCAAGAGCCAGGATTTATTGCCTAATGGGACTTTCTAGTGAGAACTGAGCAGACAGTTGGTCCAGTGAGGTGGGGTTTATCTTTTATTGCATCTAAGAGGCAAAACTGGGGCGAGAGCCTCTGCTGCGGTCGGCTAGCTCAGGTGTGAGGCCAAATCAGGGTGTGGAGGGTTGCTGAGAGCTGTCAGTGTTCAAATGTGAGAAGGAAGGAGTCCTCGTTGTTACAGTCCTGAAGTAATCTAGTAATAACTGCTAACCCAACCGAGCAGATTCTTCAAGCCAGAAAGGCCTAAACATACCCATGCTTTTTTGTTGTTGTTGTTTAGAACTGGGGATTGAACTCAGAGGCACCTGACCACTGAGCCACATCCCCAACCCTATTTTGTGGGATGACAGGTGTGCACCACCGCACCCAGCTTACCCACATATTGTGATCATGAGAGCATTTGTTTGTGTTTCAAACAGTACAAAAATGAGTCCATCCATCTCCGTGCTGCCCATGTCTAACCCTGAAAGATGTCACCTGCCCACGCAAGAAGGAAAGTCCCCGAGGCCCGTAACCACTGTAAATTTTCTTATGATGTTTAGTCTTGCCAAGAGGTGTGGGGAGTGGGGGCAGATAAACCTTACATAACAAACTTCTGGGGAACAACCCCAGCTAAAGTCAAGTGACATGCTCTCATCAGAAGACTACCCGTGGCTCTGTGTCACTGTGTTCTGTTGCCAGAGACAGGCTGTTAATTACCCACCTGAAGGCGTTCAGTTCTGATATCTTCATAAAACTTCCAAAGCAACTTACAAAATTCTTAAACAATCCTCTGTCAGACCACATGTCACCATTACTCACAAAGCGTTAGAACAATTATGCAAATCGAATCCTAGAAATAGCTCTGGGTATCCCATAATTCCTCAAGACAGATATGCAAATGAAGCCGATCGTGACTGTGGGTTCAGAGAATTACTCGCTGTGCTGCTCTGCTGTGCGTGTCAATTGGCACTGTGAACGCCTGTGCGGGTCCCTTCCTGCCTCCCGCTCTGCCAGGTGTGTGGGTCAAACCCCAGGAACAAATGGGACGCAGAAGAGAGGATGCAGATCTCACATGAGAAGACCAGGGAGGACCTAGACTGCTCTGTGTGTGTTCCACTCAACAGTTCCAATTCCAATTATTTAACAAGGGAATATTAGGTTGGCATTAAAACAAGTAATTTTCCAAGCCTCTGAAATTCTAGCACGTGTGTGTCTTCAAGACAGTGAAGCTAGCTCTTGCTCTTTCCAGGTTCAGATAGCACTTCCTGGCAGGAGAGAGGGCTCCCTGTCCAGGAAGCCATGCAGGGCTCTGGAGGCGCCCAGGCACCTGGGAAGTGTGTAAGTGCTGCTTTCCAACTGCTCGCGTGTGGTCCGCCTGTTGCGGGCTGGCCACTGACACCTTGATTTTATAAATGACCAGATTATTCCTGCTACTTAGAACCAAGTAGTAACAGCTTTAATTTACCTGTCTCCTTCACGTTACAGGGAGATAAGATTCTTTCAGGATTTCTCTGCCTAATTGAAAGTGACTACAAGACTTTCAGACTTTCAGATGCAAATTCCAAGCTGTTTATTTACCTGGATACTGGGTTGGTTGGATACCTAGTACCTACTTGGTCTCACCCAGATACCTAGTATCTACTTAGTCTCTCTCAGATACCTCGTAGGTACTTAGCTTCCCCCAGGTACCTTAATCTCCCCTAGGTACCTAGTATCTACTTAGTCTCTCCCAGGTACCTAGTACCTACTTAGCTTTCCATGGGTACCTAATACCTGCTTAGTCTCCTCTAGGTACCTAGTATCTGGGTACCTGCTTAGTCTCCCCAATATAAGTAGTATCTACTTAGTCTCTCCCAGGTACCTAGTACCTACTTAGCTTCCCCTGGGTACCTAGTACCTGCTTAGTCTCCCCCAGGTACCTAGTATCTACTTAGTCTCTCCCAGGTACCTAGTACCTACTTAATTTTCCCTGGGTACCTAGTACCTACTTAGTCTCTCCCAGGAACCTAGTACGTAGTATGTACTTGGCCTCTCCAGCCACTTGCCCCTTTTTCTCTTAAACAAAAACGCACAATAACCCTCCCCTGTGCTGTAAGCCTGCTGTTGCTCCCCTCCTTGGGGAGGGGCTGGTGGTCTTTCGAGGGTCACTGTTGGTTTCTGTTGGGTTCTGATAGTCTCTTTGCTGGTCCTCCCCACAGCAGATTCAATGTAACACACTTCCTCTGTTAAAATGACACGCTCCTTACTGGTGCTTGAGCATTTGTGTAGAATTGGAACAGAACACTTTGAGGAGAAAATGGTGTGCTTTTATTTCACTTGGAGAGATGTATTTTTAAATAGATTTCAGAGTGAGGAGAGAGCAGAGGGAGGTAGAAAGAAATGTAAGAACCCAGGAGGAGGGGAACATGGAGCTGGGACTGTTTTTGTTCTGGTTTTCTGGTTGTTCCTTCTCCTTCCATCGGGTAAGTGAAGGTACGCTGCCCAGGGCCCTTTACAGACAGTCTGTCTCCTTTTCCCACCCCTCTATCTTGGTTCATTTCTTGGCATCTATCTCTGTGGTTCTGGGTGCCTTTGCCAAGTTCCCCCAATTAGCTGGCTGCCTCATCAGCAAGAAAACCACTCCCTCCTTCTTCCTGGGTCCTTCCAGACTGCCTTACACAGCTGCTGGCCCAGTCAGTGCCACGATCTGTTGATTAGACAGCTGGATTCCTTCAGACACTTTTCCTGATTCCTGCAATTAGATTTATGATATCAGAAAGTTTAAGCATATACTGATCAAAATTGTAAGGTGCAATTAAACAGAACTGTCCTCGTAATAAATAATAAATCATGTCAGATCCTTCTCATTACTTACCTAGAGCCAGGGCAATTCACAGCAGGCAGGACAACCTGAGAGTTGGAAACGTGAATTAAATGTCTAACTTTTTTAAAAGTGTGAAAGCAGTTCCAGGATATCAAGTCTTTCAGGGATGGAGGGAGAATCATATCAAGTATTGTAGTTATTGGTCCCTCCGCGCGTTAGTCAGGTTTTTTTTTTTTTACTTCTGTGACCAAAAAGCCTGACAAGAACAATTTAGAGGAGGAAAAGTTTATTTGTGGCTCATGGTTTCAGAGGTCTCAGTCTGTAAATGGCCAACTCCATTCCTCTGGGCCTGAGGTGAGGCAGAATGTCATGGCGGTAGGGCGTGGAGGAGGAAAGTAGCTGGGACATGGCAACCAGGAAGCAGGGGGTAGGGGATGCTCTGCTCACCAGGGACCAAATATAAACCCCTCAGGCATGCCCCCAGTGACCTACACCACACCCAGTGACCCCAGCCACACCCTACCTGCCTACAGTTACCACCCAGCTATTCCCCATCAGGGGGTTAGTGCACTGATTAGGTTAAAACTCTCCCAGTGGCGCTGGAGGCTGAGACGGGAGAATCGCGAGTTCAAAGCCAGCCTCAACAAAAATGAAGCACTAAGCAACTCAGTGAGACCCTGTCTCTACATAAAACACAAAATAGGGCTGGGGATGTGGCTCAGTGGTTGAGTGCCCCAGTACCCTCCCCCCCCCCCGCCAAAAAAAAGCCCTTATAACCCAATCATTGCACCTCTAAACCTCCTTGCATGGTCTCACATGTGACCTTTTGAGTGATATCACATATTCAAACCATGATGCCTCAGATAATAGGCTTCCTAAATATTAATGGCGGAAACAATAGTAGTTTTATCTCAAAGCCAGTAGTCTAGAAGTATGAGGTTGGTTCTCTGGTTACGGATCCAGAATCTCAAGATAGGTGCACACGCTTTTCTTTCTGCTCTGTTATGTTCACAGTCTCTCTTCTTGGTTTCAAGGTGGCTGCTGGTGGCTCCAAAAGTCACACTTTCACCCAAGAACATCCAAAAGACAAAGAAGGAAGGAAAGAAAGCTCTTTAGGGGCTGGATTGGAGCCCAAAAATCGTGTCCAAATTGGAGAAAAAGCACCCTTGATCTTGGATCAATAATAATAACAATAAAATTAATACTAATATCAATATAATATTAATATATAATTAATATATTATTAACCATTATTAATGTTAATGATATTATTATTATTTTGACTTTTTACTCCTTAACAGCCAAGAAGCAGCACAAAGAAACTAGAGTGTGAATGGTGAAGGTGGCTCATTGCCATTGCCCATTGCCTCCCTGGCTCTCAGAAGGAGAATCTTGGAGGCCCAGGGTCATGGCAGCCCATGGGGCAGGGGGGGCACCTGCCAGGTGAGTACAGTGTTTTATGGCAGCTACCCTTCTTACAGTCCTGAACACTTTAAGATGCACTTCACTTAAAATGCTGGCCAGACAGCAAGTGTGCAGCTCAGTCACTCATGGTGCTCAAGCTCATGACTGAGGTGGTGCCTTGACTGTCCCGCAGGGACTGGGACATTCTCTCTCTTTAGAGGCTTGGCATGCAGCTCACCCTTTAGAAGTTCAGCACACACTTGGGGGTCAGTGACAACTTTGGACACAAGGAACCACACACGCAAGGCTCAGGCCAATGTCTGGTGTGCTCACAACTCTGCTGGCAAATTGGGTCCAGGTTGCAGACAAGCAGGAGCAGGGAGAGAGAGGGAGCAGGAGCCAGCAGCACACGCCAGGTGCAGGACATCCTGGAGAGGCACAATAAAGTGCGGGGGCCCAGAGGAGCCGGGCTGGGCCAGGAGGGCTTCGAGGTCTGAGACCTGCGTCCAGTGCAGACCCAGCATCTACCCAGGCCCCAGAGCATGGTCTGCCCACGCCATCGCATCTGTTGCCTGTTGTGACTTATGCTGAAGGAGGGTGGTGGTCATACCCAAGCAAGGTGTGATCGGGCCCTCCAGGAAGCAAGGACAGCTTGCACGCGAAGAGATGAGGTACAAGGGAGGCTTTCTGTGACCAGGCTTCCAGTCAACCCCACAGGCCACGGGAAGGCAGTGGATCAGTTCACCAACCTCATGACAGATCCACGGGCAAAACTACACCCCAAGGCAGCCATAGAAAGTGGGACCTATCACCTCTTGGGGGGCAGGGCATCTGAGGCCCTGGGGGGCCAATGCCAAGATCAAAGCCTGAGTATACATACAGAGATGATCAATTGCTCAGTTGCTTCCTTGTTTTGCTTGAAACAGCTTATATTCTAAAACCTGAATACAATGAGTTAAGTCAATTCACACAGTCACAAAAACAAACAAAAAAACATGAACATATCAGGTAGAAGCTTTAAAAGATCTAGTCTTTCTGCGATGCTATTTAATATAAGGTACCTAAAAATATTCATCTTCAGCCAAATAATTGTACACCAGGACATGCAGATGAAGATTTATTCGTAGGCTTTTTTTTTTCCCCAGTGTAATGACAACTCATTTATCTGACCCCAGAGGAAGGGCATATGCTAAATTAACTTTCCAAATAAACAACCTCTTTTAATGTATTTAAATACATGGCCTGTCCTGAGACAGCAACCGGGGCCTTCTAGACACAAGCAACCTTTCCTTGGTGATTTCTGACTACTGTAATTAACAACCACAGTGCACACTTATGGATTCATTGATCCAGACAGTGGCTGAGGCTGGGGGGACATTTCCGCCTTTGCACGGCTTTTTCCTGGAAAGCTCATTTCTCTGTCTCTCGACACTTCTTCCTTTATAGTTGGCCGCTATTTCTTCCTGCTCTCAAACCGAATTCTCACTGGAAAGCTTGCCTTCTCCTATCTAATCAGATTGTTTTTATATGTAAAACAAAAACCGAGGTAACCAAGTTTGTACACAAGCTGTCTAAAGCAAATCACGTCTGCACGAGGCCCAGAGGTTGTCCCAGCCATCTGAGGAGCTGGCTCCAAATCCTTCTCCTGGGCGCCCCCTCAGCACATCCCAGTAGGAAGCCTGGAGTGCTCATGTACTGAACCACTTCTCCTAGACTCCCTATGGAAAAGCATCCCAGGAATACAAGGCCAGGTAGGGCCATTCCAGGAGTCTGTGATGGCTGGTCCCTATGCCATACCAGGGACTGTCTTCCCAATTGCATGGGGACTTGGTGACCTCGGTGAACTTGGGTCACTGGGGTGGGTGGAGGTTTAGATGAGGAGAGCTTTACTTCACAGGCCACTCTGTCTCTGGGTTGGCTGTGATGTCTGAAGAATGACCCCTGGATGCGTGAGGGCCACCTGGATTTGTGACACAGGGAAACGGAGGAGGTAATCATCATATTTTCCAAATGTGACAGTCTTCACAACCTGATTTAACTTTGACAAACAAAATAAGACAGTGTTGACCATTAAGAGAGAAACTGACCACTTATTCCTATTGGACTGAAGATTTAATCATTAGCACCACATTCAGAATAAATCCCAATATATTTTCTGTGCTCATTTTAAAATTTTTATTATATGTATCAAAACAATTGCTTTGCTCAAACACATTTTCATTTATTATTTATCAGTGCATTCTTCGGTTTTGCAATGCTGGGGATGTACCGGAGGGCTGAGCGACACCTCCCAGCCCATGCCTTTAATTGATAAAAAAAGTTTTAAAGCATTATATATGTTTACTATTTCTTCCCTTCAAAGAGAAACAGTGCAGGTTTTTAACCTTGCACTTTAAAGTGAAAAGGTCTCCAAATGTCTTGGAAATGCTAATGCTCAAAACTAGAAAAACTGAAACTAACAACAGGCAATAGAAGACTCACGGTAGTACCAATCCCAGCCTCAAAGAACACCACCACCAGTCCAGAATGAAAATACTGGTATATTCATGTAATGCAAAGAGAAATACAGATATAAATCCTCAAAATGGAAGGTACGTTGATAAAAACGTAGCAGTTTAAGCAAAAAATATACAGTACTTGCAGAATGTTTTCTTCCGGTTTTAAGTTACATCGAACAGAGAAATAATATTTAAAATGACAATTCTGGTTATTAATTTAAAACGACCATCAGTATAACAGCACAGCTTAACCTAGCAAACACTAAGAAAATGCTCCATCTCCTAGAAGTAGTGGAGCATTATATTTCATTCATTTATTTCATGAACAACAGAACAATCTTCAAAGTGGAAATTAGTTTCATAAGACAGAATAAAACCCGGCTTCTCAAAGCACAAGGCATTTCCATGAAAGTAACATAACTTTTTGTCGGCAAAAAAAAATACCTAAACAATTTACTTGGCTTCTCAGCCCCACCATCCTTGAGCCACAATGGATACATACAAAAGCATGCAACACTGTATTTTCTCCACACCTTCACTAACCAAAACACTTTGTACTCCTTTAAAAGTTACAATGTTACTGAAACGTCTCCATTCAAGACTGATATAATACAGAGAGCAGCTGAGGCTGCTGTGTATTTAGTATAAACTTGGAACCAAGTTCTTACTGCTTAAAAAAAAAAAAAATACTGCCTACGGACTCCGATTTCAAGTTTAATGTCAACACTGAGCTAAGTGCTTAACGCTTCCAAAGGACCCCACTGCACAACTGAGGCTTAGCTGGCAGTCCAGAGAGCACTCAGGACAACTTTCCCCCTTCCTTCCGCTTCCAACCGAAGACACCCAAGGAAGCTGACTCGTGAAGCCCCCAGATCTGTCTACCTCACTGCAATATGCGATGCCACTTGAGGTTGTCAAAAATAGCTTCTGTACAAAACTGGCCGTTGTCTTTAGGAAACTCTGCATGAAGAAAATTAGCTTTTATTTAAAAAAAAAAAAAAAAGTGGAAGAAGTCAAAACCAGTACAAAGAGACTGCCGGGCTATCCTAGGAAGAAAGGACATTTAGGAGGACATGGGTGTGCGGACTTCCCCTCCCCCGCCCCGCAAACAGGAGTCTGTACAATCCAAGTGTGTGTCCACTTTGAGTCGTTCTGAAGGCAGCTTAGAAAATTAAAAAGGGGACAGGACGAGGAGAAGCGAGGTCACTGTCCAAGCCGAAGGGGAAGCTGGGTTGGGTTGCAGGTGTGGTGGTTGGAGTCCCTCACAAGCCGATGCCCTTCAAGTCGCAGGGGAGGGTGGCCTGTGTGGTCTGGGGGGTCTGGCAGCAGGGGAACTGGGCCCGGAAGCAGTCCCTCAGCTCCCTGTTGAAGAGCAAGCACACCACCGGGTTGATGCCCGCCTGCGCGAAGGTGAGCCACACCGAGGCCGTCAGGTAGGCCTGCGGGACGGCGCCGGGCCGCACCAGCACCCGCAGGTAGCTGGCCACGACGTAGGGCCCCCAGAGCAGCAGGAAGAGCAGCGTGACGGCGTAGAACATCTTGCACAGCCTCTTCTCGGTCTTGAACTCCTCGAGCACGAGGAGGCGGCGCGCACCGCGGCCGGGCCCCGCGGGCCGGATGCCCACGAGCGCGGGCGGTGTGGGCCCGCGGCCGAAGCCCGCCGTCCAGTTGGCGGCCGCCTGGCCCGTGGCGCCGGGGCCGTGGAAGGTCCAGTCGTGGCTGACGGCGGGCACGAGGCGCGCGGGCCGCATCTTGCGGCGGTCGTGGATGAAGAAGAGCAGGCGGAGGTAGACCAGGTGCGTGGCGCCCACCACCACCGCCAGCAGCAGCAGGAAGCCCAGCGCGCCGGGGGCGCCGTCGGGCCGCTGCTCCAGGGCGCACGGCGCGTCCTCGTCGTCGCCGCCGCCGCCGCCGCCGTCCAGCACCGGCGGGAAGGCCGCGGCCAGAGCCAGCGCCCAGGCGGCGCACACGAGCATGGCGGCGCACGGCCAGCCGGCCAGGCGCTCGGCGTAGAAGCGGTGGTGCGCGATGGCCAGGTAGCGGGTGACGCCCACGCCGAGCAGCAGGAAGGCGGCGTGGAAGCAGAAGAGCGCGGCCAGGAAGGCGAGCAGCTTGCAGCCCAGCGCGCCCGGCGGCGCCCCGGTGGCGGCCGCCGCCCGCCGCGCGGCCAGCATGACGGCCGGGAGGCAGGCGAGCGCGCGCAGCCCGTCGGCCAGGCACAGGTCGAGCAGCAGGTAGTACGGGGCGCGGTGCAGGCTGCGCTCCCGCACGATGAGCAGCGCGAACAGCACGTTGCCCGCCAGGCTCACGCACAGCAGCAGGCTGAGCGTGGCCAGCTTGAGGCCCAGCGCGGCCGCCTCGCCGCCGCCGCCGCCCGGCTCGCTCGCGTTCGCCATCGCGCTGCCCGCGCCGGGCCGCCCTGGCCTTGCGGCGCCGCAGGCCGCCCGCCCGCCCTCCCGCGCGCACGGCCCTGGCGCCTCCGCGGCCCGGGGCTCAGCCCGCGCCCGGCCGGCCCCGCTCCGGCTCCCCGCGCCGCCGCGCCGCCGCCGCCATCTCAGCAATGGTGCGCGCAGGAGGCCCCGGCCACTCCCCGCGCCCCGGGCGCCGCGGCCGCCGCTGCCCACAGGCCCGCGCCGCCGCCCGCAGCCCCCCGCATGCTCCTCACGCCGCCGCCGCCGCCGCGCCTCTGGCTCTGCCCCCCGCCGGGCCCGCCGCCGCCGCCGCCGCCGCCGAGCCCCCTCCCCTGCGCCGGAGCGCGCCGCGCGGCCGCCGCCAGCCCCGCCGAGCCATCCCGCGCCGCCCGGGCCCGGCTGGGCTGGGGGCGCCGCTGCGACAGCTGCGGGCCGGGAGGTGGCCGGGAGGGAGGCAGGGCCCAGGACGCAAGGTGGCGACAAGTCGCGGTTGGCCCCAGGTAACCGGGGTCTGGCGGCGGCGCGCCGGGGTCACCCGGGCGTGAGCGGGGGAGGCCGCCTGGCACCGTGGGGTCGGGAGGCCTTGGGGGCGGGAGTCTGGGGACAGGCTACCCTCCAAAAGCTAGTCATAATCAGAGGTAGTGACACTTACGGGGATCCCAAACCCGCTGGGACTCCCGGGAGCCCTGCTGTGGGTTGCAAAGCTGGGAGCTTTGCAAGCGACCCCCCCCCCCAACCAACTACGGAGTTGGCTGCATTCTGAACCCCGCTTTATCCCTGGCGAAGGGACATCGGAGGGTGGGGGGTGGGGTGCAAAACCGAGAGGTAGCAGTGCCCAGGTGCCAGTCTCACTTGGTCGGATTTCCAAGCTGGACTCCAGCGACTCTGCAGCGTGTGCACGCTCTGAGTTGCATCAGTGAGCCGGCTGAAGACAGACAGACTGCGAGGAAAGGAATTCAGCCCTTTCTCTTAAGTGAAGCCTGTGTACTTTCCTCCCTCGATATCTATTTGCTGGGTAAGCCTGAGCCAGCAGCCCCCCTTGTTCTGCCCTGTCAGACACACCAAATTTGCCCCGCAGGGCGTTAGTCCCTCTGGACCAGCTTCTCACCAGGTTCCCCAGCCTAGGGCCATCTTTCTGACCAGTTCGGGTCACTCTGCACCCCTGTACTGTGTTCATTTCCTTTCTAGCTCTTAGAATTTGTAGGTGTGTTTTTATCCTCAAAATCCCACCCTCCTTACAAGTCCCTAAGCTTCCTGAGGGCAGGGGACCATGTCTGGCTGTTTCTGTTTGTGTTTTTGGGGTTGCACTGTCTCTCCATTGCATGGTAAAGCCAGATCAAGAAACGTGGTGTTCCTCAGTTACTCATTTTCTGCATTTCTGCCAAGCTCCTCCATGCCATTGTCTGCCCCTTAGGTATCTTGGCCTTTCAGGACTGTTTGGAAATTTTTGCAAGTCTTAGGTGAGCATCTGTCTCAGGACCCCCAAGCAGATAGAGCAAGTGGCTGACTGAGCAGACCTGCTAATAAGTGTTGACAGAAATGAGAAATACATTTTGGAGGGTGTTTTGGTTCAGTTTGTCCACAAGGACATGGAAGGTAGACGGTCTTTTGATCATAGCAAAAGGTGTAAACAACTTTATTTTCCTCATGAAACACAGAGGTCAGTGGTTGCTGGCATTGATTTCTTAGCTTCAGGACTGAGTCTCTCAAAGTCTTTTAGCCCTTCCCTCATGATCAAAATAAGCTGCAGACAATCTAGCCATTGCTTCTGCGTTCCACACAGGAAGGAGACTAGGGAAAGAGTAAGTGTTCTAAATCAGCCCCTCCCAGAAGAGCTTTCTAGAAGCCCTATGGCGTAACAAGCACAGAGCACTGGCTACCACACTTAGCAAGGGAATGTGGGAAATGGTTCTTGACACCTTTCCTTAAGGAGATCCTGCCATTTGGGCCTCAGCATTGGGCTACCTCTGCCTTCCTGTAACCAATGCGGGCACCACATCTGAGTGCTTTGTGGTAATAGTAACAACAGGCTCCAATTACTGAGCACATGCTATGTCCCAGGCACTGGTATTTAAGCATTGGCTTGGCCATGCAGGATGTATGCTCTTACAACCTCTGTTTTGCAGATGAAGCCCAGAAGGGTTCGTTTTTCCAGGCTTTTTGCCACCCATAAGCATCAGAGCTGCCATCACTAGACAACAGTCTGAGTTCAGAGCTCACCCTTGCCAGTATCTCAAACTCTGCCTCTTGATGAAAGAAAGCCATTGAGTTTGTCAGGACAACAAGGAAGCAGATGGCAGAGGCTCATGCGCACACAGTCAGCCCCTTTGCAGAGGGAAGGAAGTTCCAAAATTGTAGAATCCAACATTTAGGCTCCACAGAGAGGCATTAATGGCCCCAGGGGGTGGAATCTTACCTTCCCTTCCCGCTCCCCTATCAATACCTTCCCCCACCTAGTCTAAGATCATGTGTTCTATTGAGTGAATGTCCTCAACAAACCACTTCACCTCTCGGAATCTCAAATGTTCCCATTGGCAAAATGGGACATTGTCCTGGTTACTTCTGGGGTGGGGGGTCTTGGGTTCTGTGGTTCAGTTTGTCCATGAGGACATGGAAGGTAGACGGTCTGTAACCCAGATGGGGAGCGGTTTAATCTTCAGAAAAGGCACCAAAGAAAAGCCATGAGTTCCTTATCATTTAAATATCTGAGTTTGCCGTTGCTACCTATGGCCCAATGTGCTTCTATTTGGGATTTGAGGTTTGGTTTAATCATCGGCACAGAATCAAATAACAGAAGCAGCTGTAGAGGTTGCTGGCTGTCTCGCATCATTTATGTGTCTGCATCTTTCATTCTCAACGTTTGTGCAATCGATCAATATGTAAGAAAAAGCCATTAGCATTTCGTTGGCCAGCATGCACTGAGTTTCCTTCTGCTGGTCCTAGGGAGTTTCCAGCAGGTTTTTGCTTTCTTGGGCCCCAAGTCAAGTGCCTGCATATCAGAGCAAAGCAGCTCTGGGAAGTTTTTCCATATATATATTATTATATATATGTGGAACATATATATATTTTATATATATAAATTTTAGATATATAAATCTGTTTTGCAAATAACTAAACTTTTCCTTTTGCACATAGATTTAAAGTTGGATTTTAGATTAGATTTCCCCCCAAAGCAGTTGTCACCTCTTTGATGCATGTGTAGATGGTGTGTCAGCTCCCCTGACTGTCGAGGGGAGCTGGCTGGGTGGCTTTGACAGGTATAGCCAAGGCTATGGGTCCCAGGGTCATGGAGCCATGTTGACCACTGTCTCCTGTCCAGCCTCAGTTATCTGCCAGTGACTACAGTGGACTCCGAGCTAGAGAAGGTTGATGGACTTAACTGCATCCCGGTTCTTAGAAAAAATGAGCCAACGTCTGAGGCCAGTGGGTGCTAGATGACCAGAGCAGGGTGCTTAGGCTGGTCCCTCCCCAAGAGGAACTCATAACTTCAAGAATGGAAGCAGGCTCTGGAGTCAGGTCCACCCTGATTCATATCCAGGTCCCACCAGTTACTGTGTCCTTGGGAAATCCCTTTGCCTCCTCTGAACCTCTGAATCTCAAAGCCTGTAAGTTCCAAGTGCTCGCTGCTGCACTATTGCTATGAAAATGACGGAGATGAATTGAAATATGTTGGAAATCATAATCTAGAGCCTGCATATGATATCGATCACTATTGTTATTTATCATTATTATATTTATACTATTATCATTAATCATTACATTATATGCTGAATGTTATGTTTAAGTTTTCATGCGTGTTCCACATCTGGAATGATGGGACAAAATGGGTTAAATGAAACCTGCTTACAAACAGCGTAGCACTAGGTACGCGCTCAGGTGGCGTGTTATACGTGGGAACTGTAATTGCTCTTTGCCAGACTGTAAATGCCTTGGCTGCCGGTGCCTTGAAGGACTTGAGCTTCCTGAGCTCAGCCTCCCGGATGCCCTGTATGTGGTGGCTTCTCCTATTTGCATGGCAAGAATAAATGCAAGTCCATAAAATTGAGTGTAATAATATACCTGTGTCCTAGAAACCTAATCTGATGGTGACTTGCCATTTTATCTTGCTGGTAGGAGAAAAAAAAAAAAAGTCCCCTTGGTGCTGCTTTGCTGTGGCTGCCTGCTTCTTTATCATGTACTGAGGCCGGGTGGGGACCCACAGCACCTGGACATTCCAGACAGTGTGTACTGATGGGGATAGTTCACCTGGTGTTGGCTCCTGGTTCCGCTTTGCATCTGACTCCAGCCGTTGAGGGTCAAGGGACTTGGGTCTGAGAGCCTGGGCTGAGTGCTGGAGACAGCAGACCCACCCGCAGCATCACCCTGGACTGTGTCCAGGAAGCAGGTGCAGGTCCTGCTCAATGTGCCCCCCTCTCCCTTCCTCCTTCCTCTGCCTTCTCCAAGGACTCCCCGGAAGAGGGTGATAATCCAGTTCTTTCTGGTTCTTTGGAACAATGTAATTAGCCAATTACTCTGGGAATTTGTGGATTAAGGTGTTTGGGAAAGCATAAGCCAGGAAGCGCTTTGCCATAAATCTCTCCAAAGCAAGAAAACTAAAAGCCTGCTTTCTGCTTGAATTTTTGGATGGAAAGGAGAAAACGGAGGAAGAAAAACTACCAGTTTGTATCTCAAAGTTGTGCTCTTGCTGCCCGCAGTGGCTGAATGGATGAAGGCTGCCTTTCTGTGTCTGTGCGTGGCATATTGTCAGACTTCATGTAAGCGAAATATGGTTTAGTGAAAACTTCTTAACACTTGGTTTTCTTCACATGCAAATGAGGGCAGCTGGACCCCTCCCTCGCACTAGACATAAAAACTAATTCAAAGTCAACGATAAGCTAAAAGTCAAAAACTCTCAGTAGAAGACAACCGCAGTACATCTTTCTGACTGTAGGTTAAGCAGTGGTTCTTAGAGGTGGCACAAAAGGAGAGGTGACAAAAGAGAAAGAAAAATGGAATTCATTAAATTTTTAAAAGTTTGTGCTTCAGTGGGTGCCACTGAGAAAATGAACCCACAATCTACAAGAGGGAAAAAGATGTTTTCAGATTATGTGTCTGATGGACGGTCTGCATCCAAAACATATAAGAACTCAACTCAGTAATAAAAATACAAACAACCCATTTTTTTTTAAGATGGACAAAAGATTTGGGTAGATATTTCTGCTTTAAGATACACAAATGGCCAGTGAGTACCGTGGAAAAGATGGTTGACATCACGGATCAGCAGAAAAAATGCTAAGCTACCTGCAATCCCACCTCACACCAAGCGTCTGTTGTAAAACAGGAACCAATGGTGGCCATGATCTGGAGTAACTGGGGTGCTCAGTGGGTGGAGGTTGTGCAGGGAAGCAGCTACTTTGGAAAGAGTTTGGCAGTGCCTCAGAGAGTTAAGCACAGTGTTGTCTCCTAAGCCAGCAGTTCACCTCTAGGGACCTGCCCCAGAGAGCCCAGTCCTGACGGACACCTGCAGACCATGTGCATGGCAGCAAGATTCCTCTCAACCAGAAGAAATAGGCAGTGAAAGACTCCTCCAAGGAATGACTAGAGAATAACAGCCCCTAGTGAGCAAGCCAGAACCAGGGCACAAAGGCCTGCGCCCTACGATGTTATTCATTCACAGAATAATAATAGTAATCCATAGAAGGAAGTCCTGGCTTGTGATGCCCCAACAAGATACACCTTGAAAACGTTATGCTAAAGGAAGACCCAGAAACAGAAACCACGTGTTGTATGAATCCATTTATATGAAATCCCAGCATAGCAGAGCCACAGAGATAGAAAGCAGGCTGGTGTTCTCCAGTGGTTGGGAAGGACTGGACAGGGACTGGCCATGGGTATGGTGTGTGTTAGTGGGGGCGATGAATACATCCTCATGTTAGGTGGCGCTGATAGTTGCCCAGTTCTGTGAATGCCCTAAAAAAATAGAGAATTGTAAAATAAAAAAAGAAAAAGAAAAGAAACAACTCTCATGCCAAAGTGAGGTCACCTCCGTGGCTTCAGGGTGTGTCCTTATCAAATGGTGGTTGGGGCCTGACAGTGATTTGGATCCTGGGATTGTCTTCTGAGTGAATGAAGCCTTTAGTGGGATCTCTTCTGTCTTTCTCCAGGCTGGCTCCTGGAGTCTCACACCTTGCAACATAGCCAAGAGAACCAGGTGGCCCTTTGGTGGCCTTCAGCATTGGCATGCTGTCAGGCTTTGATGCTGCAGTGACCTTGGGAAGGGAGGTGTTGGTATTAGATGTGAGGCATCCCCCAAAAGCTCACATGTGAGACAGTGCAAGAAAGTTTGGAGGTGGATGATTGGGTTATGAGCACCTTGTCCTAATCAGTGCATTATCCCCTAATAGGGATTATTAGGATGTAACTGTATTAACTGGATGTAACTGTAGGTGGGTGGAGTGTGGCGAGAGGAGGTGGTCCTTGGGGGCATGCCTTGGGGTGTGTATGGTTTGTATTTTGTCCCTGGGCAGGAGCATTCTCTGCTTCTTGGTTGTTGTACCTGCTCTCCTCCTCCATGCCCTTCAGACATGATGTTCTGCCTCACCCGGGGCCCAGAGCGATGGAACCAGCCATCTTTGGACTGAGACTTCTGAAACTGCAAGCCATGCACAATCATTTCCTCCTCTAAAATGGTTCTTGTCAGGTCTTTTGGTCACAGTGACAAAAAAGCTGACTAAAACAGGGAATTAAGGAATTCTTGTTCAGCAAATAGTTTTATATCTCAGTGCCTCTATAGGAAGAGCTGTTTGTTTTAAGATCCAGTAATGCACTAAGGTATTCTATATATATTATCTGATCCATGCTGACAAAATGCTGTAGTCCCAGTTTAGAGATGAGGAAGCTCAAGTCTTAGAGCAGTAACAACATTGTCCAGGTCATGTAGCAGAGAGTGTCAGGCCATAAGGTAAAAGTCCAGTATGTCTAGCCCCAAAGTCTAAGTTCTTAATAAAACTTATAGGGAATGCATTGAGTAATACATAACTGAAGGAAAACCTATCAGTGTGACATAAATATTAAACCTCACACAGAACTGTTGCCCTGGCACTTCCTTCCAGAGCATTCCTCTCTTCTCTCCTTACACCAGTGCTCTCCTTCCCTGCCACCCTCCTCATCTTTTTTCTTATTTCATTTTCCCATGTTGTAAATACACTAGCAACTTCCTGAGAAAGGTCAGCATTTTAATATTTTATGCACCTGAAAATGCCTTATGTTACCTTCACACGATTGATAGTTTAGCTGGGAATAGAATTCTCCTAGGTTGGACAAAAGGAAAAATGATATTGGACATTTTTTTCCTGATGCTATAGATATCTAGGTATCTGCTTTGCAGATTTATCTGTTTAAAATTTTTGTCCATATTTTTTTCAATAGGTCGTTTAGTTTCTTATTATTGAGTTTTGAGCATTCTTCCTATGTTATGGAAGCGAGTTCTTTTTCAGATATGTCAGTTGTATATGTTGGCTGCTGGTATGTGGCTTTTGTTCTTTAATAGTGTCTTTTGAAAAGCAAAAGATTTTAGTTTTGATAAGGTCCAGTTTATCCATTTGAATTATGATATGAATCATTCTTTTGTTGATTCCAGCCTAAACCAGAGTCACAAAGATTTTCTCCCCAGCAGATTTATTATTGTAGATTTATAGTTTACATTTAGTTATATTTTAATGTTTAGTTAATCCTTGTAAATGGTATGAGATATAGATTGAAGGTTTCTGTTTTTTCCCACATGGATATACAATTGTTCCAGTGCTGTTTGTTAAAAAAAAACTTATTGGTTACTCAGTTTTCTTATCAAAGAAAACTTTTTCAAAAACCATTCCATATATGTGTAGATCTTTTTCTGGACTCTGTTCTATGCAATTTTATATATTAGTCTATCTTGTTGTTACATTTTATTGATTATTGTGGCTTTATAATGAGCCTTAAAATCAAATATTTTATACCTCCAATTTTGATCTTTTCCCATTGGGTTGGCTCTTCTAAGTCCTTAGCATTTATGTATGTGTTTTAGAATCAAATTGTCAAATTCTGCAAAAAAAAAAAAAAAAAAAAAAAAGAAAGAAAGAAAAAGAAGCTGTTGGGATTTTAACTGAGATCATGTAAAAATCAATTTACGGAGAAATGATATTCTAACAATACTGCATCCATTAAGATACATCTTTAATTTCTCTAAGTAGTTTTGTTCTTATCGGTGTTGAATTCTTGTACATTGTGAAATTTATAAGCATCTCAGGTTTTATACTACTATAAATGATAATTTAAGAAATTTTACTTTCCAATTGCTTATTGGTAGCATAGAAAAATAGACTTTTTAAAAATATTTACCTTCTTTGAAATTTTGCAAAGCACAACTATCATAATAGCTTTTTTAAGTAAATTCCATCATATTTTCTACATAGATGATCATGTTTTCTGTGACTAAAAACAGTTTTCCTTTTTTCCCAATTTGGATGCTTTTTAATTTCTTTTCTTGCCTTATTCCATTAGCTAGCACCTCTGATACAGTTCTATATAGATATTATGAGAACAGACTGCATTGATCTCTCCCTTTGTATCAAAGGGAAAGCACCCAGTCCTTCACCATTAAGTGTTATGCTAACTGAAGGTTTTTATAGATGCTTGTAGATAAGATGTTTCCTTCTATTCCTACTTTGCTGATAGTTATGGTTTTTTTAAATCAGGAACGAATGTTGGATTTTGACAAATGTTCTCTGCATCAGTTAATCTTATAGATTTATGTTTTGGGCTTGTTAAATTGTTAATTATATTGATTGACTTTCACAGATTAAGCCAACTTTGAATTTCTAAGATAAATCCCACTTAGCCACAAAGTATTATCATGTTTATAAATTTATTATACTTGATAAAATTTTGTTTTTAAGTTTTGCATCTATATTTGTGAGAGGTATTGATCTTCAGTCTTCTTTACTTGTGGTTGCTTTGTCAGGTTTTTATTTCAGGGTAAAGACTGATCTAATAGGGAACTCTTCTCTCCATTTCAAATTTTTTGAGTCTGTGTAGAATTGGTATTATTTTTTCCTTAAATGTTTGGTAGGATTCACCAGTGATGCCATCTGAGCCTGGAGTTTTCTTTGGGAGAAGGTTTTTAAACTATATTCCATTTCTTTTATAAACATATAGCTGTGATAGCTATTTCTTCTTGAGAAAAGTTAGGTAGTTTGTGTCTTTCAAGGAATTTGTCTCTGTTTTCCACTTGCCAATTCAATGGATAAAGTTGTTATAATAACCATGTATAGTCTCCTGCATGTCTAGAGAAACTCTATTTATGTCTCCTATCTCAATTCTGATTACAGCCATTTTTTGTCTTGCTTTTTCTTTGTACAATCTAGCTAGAACTTTATTATTATTATTATTATTATTATTATTATTATTATTATTATTATTTCAATCTCAAAGACCATATTTTGGTGTCATTGAATTTTTCTGTACTGTTTTCCTGGCTGCTATTGCGTTGTCTTTACATTTGATGTGTTCCGTTTCCATCTTTCTTTTCTTTCTTCTATTCCAGTCCAATGGGCTTCTGCTTTCTAGTTTCCTCATGTGGAAGCTGATTTCACTGATTTGGGGTCCCTTGACTTGATATGTATGTCTTCATATTCATTCATTTCAGAGTACTTTTTAATTTTCCCTTTGATCTCTCTTTTGGTCACACAGAAATGGGATGTTCAGTTTTTAAGTATTTGGGGATTCACAGAGCTCTAGGTCTTAATAATTTCTGATTTGATTCCATCGTATCAGAGAATACACCTATTCGACTTCAATCCTATTAAATTTATCGAGAGTGGTTTGATGACTGAGAACATGATCTATCTTGGTAACACCCCCATGTGCACTTGAAAAGCATGTCAGCTGTGTGATGGTTGGGTGGAATGTTCTGTGAATGTCAATCAGGTAAAGTTGGTTGATTGCATTGAGATCTTTTGTGTTCTTCCTGATTTTTCTATTTGTCCTCTCTCCGACTATAATTCTAGACTTGGCTATTTCTCCTTGCACTTCTAATCATTTTTGCTTTATGTATTTTGGGCTTTGTGATCAGGAACAACAATGTTTAGAATTATTATGTCCTCCTGGTGAGCCAACTTGTTACTGATTGGCCTTCATCATTCCTGGTAATGTTCTTTTTTCTGAAACTTACTTAATGTGATATGAATATAGCCTCTCTAGTTTTCTTTTGAGAGTGTATCTTTTCCATTCTTTTTTTGGGAGGGGGTACTGGGGATTGAACTCAGGGGCACTCAACCACTGAGCTGCATCTCCAGCCCTATTTTGTGTTTTATGTAGAGACAGGGTCTCACTGAGTTGCTTAGCACCTCGTCATTGCTGAGGCTGGCTTTGAACTCACTGACCCCTTTCTCAGCCTCCCTAGCTGCTGGGATTATAGGCATGCACCACTGCGCCCAGCCCATTCTTTTTTTTTTTTTTTAGTTGTTGATGGACCTTTAATTTTATTTATTTATTTATTTATTTATTTATTTATTTGTTTATTTATTTATTTATTTATATGTGGTGCTGAGGATTGAACCCAGTGCTTCACACATACTAGGCAAATGCTCTACCACTGAGCTACAACCTCGGCCCTTCCATTCCTTTTTCTTAATGTTAAATGCTATTTTATTATAGGATATGCTCATAAAACAAAGCTAAGGATCAAAGTAACTTCGAAATTTGTTTACAATCCCAGTCTTGGATTTCAGGGTATGTGCCTGTGTTTTTGTGAGTCCATAATGTGTGGGTTTTAGTGAATTATCACGATTCTTTTGCTCCTTTAATAGTCTTTCTTGTGTTCCTGACAAATAGTCAGTGCTCAGTAAATAGTTGAAAGTTTTTATATAGTACACAGAAAGAAAAGAATTTTACCCTTACTTTTTACCATGTCTGTCTTTTAAGTTAAAGCGCATTCTTGTTGAAAGCATTATGTTGGATCTTGCTTTTTATCCAGTCTAAAAATCCCTAGCATTCCCCCAGGGTATGTAGACTATTTACATTTAACATGATCACTGGTATGGGAAGACTTATATTCATCATCTTGCTATTTGTTTTCCAGTTGTCTTACCTGCTCTTTGTTCCTTTCTC
>CM053416.1:16202962-16288821 GCA_028644305.1 Xerus rutilus
TTTAGAGACAGGGTCTCACTGAGTTGCTTAGCGCCTCACTGTTACTGAGGCTGGCTTTGAACTCAGAATCCTCCTGCCTCAGCCTCCTGAGCCACTGGGATTACAGGTATGTGCCACCATGCACGGCTTGATCTTTATAATCTATATAAATATTGTGTAATTTTCAAGCTTTTGGAAATTTTCCTATAGCTTTTGTTACTGGTTTCTTTTAAACTTCCAAATTTCACCACATAACCATCCCAGATTTTGTGCCAAAATTTTTTTGGCAAAAAAAGTGAGGTGACACCATTATGTGTAATTTTTTTAAAAAAGAAATCACACAAGTATTACTTAAAATCATTTATTATTCAACTGTCTTTGGTGTAGTATTAGGATGTATAGAATATTCATGAATATACCTTAAAAATGATTAGTCCAAATCATTGTACATCATTTCTTCGTGAAAGTTTAGCAAACATTTTTCAGTCTGAAAAAAAACACACATTAGCTGTTATTGATTTGTGCATGATAGTCAAAATGTTACACTTGAGAAAATTTACTGTGTTGTGAAGTGCATACATAAAAAATTGAATGTTCTGTGTCTGAAGATTCTGCACTGTGGTTGTTGGTTTTGTTTTCTGATATGCACCCTTAATAGCCCCTCATGTGATGTGTTTACAGTTAGTACTGCAGGTTCTAATCAAGCTATGCAAGCCAGCTTTTGGAAATACAGTGACATGCTTGCGCACTGAGAATTCCAAGTTCACAGCTCATGGTATGTGAGAAGATAAACAGGCATGCACAGCCACTGGTGAAGCAGTGTGGTGAACAGAATCATTCCATGCAATGGTTACTCAATGGAAGGTGAGAAATCAATTTTTGGACTCAAAAAAAAAAAAAAAAAAACACCCATGGTGCAGCAATCATGTGGTGGTGAGGCTTATGTGGTGAAATGCAGTCACCTAGATTTGTTTTGTTATCTAGTATGCAATCCATCTTTGTGTTTCACACGCTCCTGAAAAAAATATGTGTTCTGTTTAAGTGCCATATGTGTCTGTCTGATCCTGTTGGCTGGTTTTGTTACTCATTTCATGTGTATCTTTGCTGACTTTGTCTGTTTCTGGGAGTGGGGTGTCAAAATCCTCAGCTATCATTGTGGATTGCCTGTTTTCCTTTCGGGTCTCTCAAGTTTTGCTTTGTGTGTTTTCAGGCGCTATTGTTTGGTGCATATGTGTTTAGAATCTCATGTCCTCCTGGTAGATGGATCCCTTCACAATTGTGCATCATTCTTCCCAGTCCCTATAAGCTTTACCCTGAAGTCCACCGTATCTGAGCTCAATGTCACCACTCTTACTTTTTGGAGGGGAGTTGTTATTCACATGATGTAACTTTTCCCATCCTTTTCCTTTCTATCTACACACATGGTTGTTTTGGAGCATGTCTTCTGTAGAGCATTTTGTTGGCTCGTGATTTTTACTGTCATTTTTTAATCCACTCTACCCGCTGGGAGTCAATGTCTAAGCCTGCTGCATGGCCTTGGTGGCTTGGGCACAGTGGGATCACAGTTTTGCCATTGTGTTTGGCTACCATGGTTATGTCTAGGAGCTTTTTTACTTGCTGGACTTTTCCTTTGTTGGTCCCTTGACTGGAGGAAGCAGACTTTCCTTGTCTGTCCTCATGGGTATTTCTGGGTTGCCACTTTCTCTGGCTCCAAGTCTGGGACACTTGAGGCAAAAAGAAAGCCCAGAGAACTCACCATGGTACATGCCTTGGACCCAGGGTCCCTGGCTGCATTTTACCTTTTTTCAATGCCATCTAATGTTTCCCTTCTGTATAGTGTTCAGGGCTTTGCTGTGCTCAGCAGGAGGCATCAGCAAAGCCTGTCCCTCCATGTCCACTAGGGATTTCTTCTGTATTTTATTTCATTTTATTTGTTTGTTTGTTTTGGTACCAAGATTGAACCCATGGGTGCTTAAGCACTGAACCACGTCCATAGCTCCCCCGCTTTTTTTATTTTGAGATATGGTTTTGCTTAGTTGCTTAGAGCCTCACTGAGCTGCTGAGACTTTGAACCTGCCATCTTCCTGCCTCAGCTTCCTGAGCCACTGTCTGTAGTGTGTTTGAAGAGCTATTTCTCTGGGTACAGACTCTAGACTACAGTGCTTTTTCTCTCAATACTTTAAGGAGATTGTACTATTATCTTCTTTTCTCTATTATTTCCTATGAAAATTTCTCTAACCTAGCTTTTGTTCCTTGGTGCATAATGTGTTGGGCTTTTTTCTGATATTGAACAATTTAATGATGCTCTGCCTTGATATGACTGAGTTTTCGTGTTTCTTGTGCTGGAGTTCGTTGAGTTTTTCCCAGTGCTGGGGATCGAATGCAGGGCTTCACATGCTAGCCAAGCCTGGACCATGGAGCTGCACCCCAGCCCATGCTGACATTCTTGGGTTTGTGGCACCTACAGTCCTTCTCCAAATGCAGAGGTCAAACCCTCGGTGGCTGTCGGCTTGCATTTGCCAGTCTCTCTGCTGTTCCTTGAATGGGTATCCATGTGCTTGGTCACTAGCCATGGAAGCCCTTACCCCACAGGGCTCTGATCTGAACACTTGGGGCATAATTTGAATGCTTCCCTGAGTCAAGGGCTCACCTCACTTCTCAGGTGCTGCCCGGGGCCACGGGGAAGGTGTTCTCTGGAGGAGTCTGCAAGTGTTAGCAGCGCAGCCTTGGAACCAGGCAGCCTGGGGCTTGTCCTCCGATCCGCTGGCCATGTGATGTGAATGTTATTCCCCCTTCTGAGCCTCTGGTGTATAAAATGGGCTGGTGATTATACCTACCTGCTGCGGCCGAGATGTGGATTAGTTAAGAAAGTGTGGATCACAGTTAAGTACTTACGAAACGGAAGCCTTCCTTTCTGTTGATGTTTTTCTTTAGTAAACTTTATTTTTTAAAGGACTTTCAGGTTCACAGCAAAATCGAGCAGATGGTACAGGGGTGTTGCATAGGCCCCACTCCAACACTACACTCTCCTTCCTTATCAGCATCTCAATGGAACATTCTCTGCAGCTTGTGAACCTCTATCGACACTGTCACTCAGAGTCCAGAGCTTCCATCAGGGCGCACTCTTGGCTTTATATATCCTATGGCTTTGATCAAACATATAATGACAGGTGTCCACCATCATGGTACCCTGGAGGATGGTCTGAGTGCCGAGAACCCACACACTCATCTCTTCCCCCTCCCCAACCCTGGAGACCTCTGATTTTTTTAATGTCTCCACAGTTTCACCTTTTCTAGAACATCATATATTTGGAATCATACCATTTGTGACCTTTTTCCAGATTGACTTTTTTATATGCATTTGTTTCCTCCATGCCTTTTATTGGCTTGATAGCTCATTTCCTTTTAGCAGTGAGTAATTTTCCGTTGTCTCCACTCGCCACAGTTTCCTGGCCTACCCACCTGCTAAAGGACATCTCGATCTCTTCAAAATTAGGGCACTTATTGGATAGAGCTGCCTGAAGTATTTGTGTGTGAGCTTTTGTGGGGACACGCGTTTGCACCTTCTTTTGGGTAAGGCCTACTGCTGGATCTTATGGTAGAGTATATCTCGTTTTGTAAAAACCACTGATCTCCTCCAGGTGGCTGGACCAGTCTGCATTCCCAGCAGCACTGACTGAGTTCCTGCTGCTTCGACCTCTCTCACGCTGGGTACTGCCGGTGGTTTGGGTCTTGGCCATCCTTATTGGCCTGTGATGGCATCTCGTTGTGGCTTTAATCTGCGACTCCCTGATGGCACATGGCGCTGAACATCTTTAGACATGCTATTTGCCGTCTGTGTCTTCAGTGACATGTCTGTTCAAGGCTTCTGCCCATGTGTAAATCAGGTTGTTCATTTTCTTATTGTTGAGTTTTAAAAGTTATTTATGCATCCTGGAGCTGTTGGTACTCTTATTTGGATCATTGTTTCCTGAAGTGCTTGGATAAAGGTTTCCTTGAGACTTCAGCATTCTAAGCTATAAAACACACACACACACACACACACACACACACACACACACACCTTTCTTCTCCTTTTTGAATGGAGGTGGAGAAATGATCTTCATCTGAAAACAAAGGAAAAAGACAAGACGTTCCTCTAGGTTGCCTTGATCTGAGAGAACTTAAGGCTCCCTCGGGAGCAGAGCTGCACCCTCGGACCCAGCCCACAAAAGAGGCTGGTGCCATGCTTGGCTCAGGATTGGTCCATGGGCTGTTATCAGGCATTGTGTGGCCTCTGGGTCTCCATGGGAATCTGTGGGCAAGGAGGGCCTTGCTGTCATCAGTGGTGGGGATGTCACACTGGGCACATGTCCCCTCAGCTTCCGGGGAACTGTGCTGGCCTGGACTGCTGCCAGATGCAGGTGCAGGTGCTGAGGAGGAGGAGGAGGCGTGCGCCCCAGACGGCAAAGGAGATGCCCTCTGACCTCCATGCTTTTGCCCCTCACCAGGTTCATATCGTTTTCAGTTTCAGTCTTTTTATCTAAGCACCAATTCTTTGGCAAGTAATTTTAATTGTTTGATGAGAGTGAAGCTCTGTGGCTGTGTGTTCCTTTGTGAGATAGAGGAAATGATTATTTTCAATGCACATTTGGAAGAGATAGTGTGGATTCCCACCAACACTTCCTCCCCATTCGGAGGAGATGAGCACCTAGTTAGACAGCCATCCCATCCTGTGTGATGGGAAGACATCCTGTTTCCATGACAACTGGCACTCACCAGCTTGCCTGGTGAAAGAAGTGTTTGGATTCTTTCTATGATAGAATATTTGACTCAACACTGGGGTTCCAATTTCTTAATTCCAATAATTCATTTTCAGTTTGGGGCCATTTTTTTCTCTTTTGAATATGAGCTGGTTTGGAAAGTTAGAAACCTAAAACCCATTTTAGAGGTAAAAGGAGAGGACTCCCAGGCCAAATGCTCATGAGCATAGGAAACAGAGGTGCTTTTGCAAGTCATGATGGTTTCTGGTATCTTCTAGCTGAATTAAATTGGCAGAGATGATGCAGCAGCTCATGAGGATGCTACAAAGCCCGATTCCACTGTTCATCTCCACCTGCACTGCGCCAGCAACAGGCTGATTTCTTTACTGGTAATTCACACCTTGCCTCCATGGGCGATCTGCACACTCTTGTAGAGCTAGGTTCCAATTCCTGCAAGGAGTATGGTTTTACCAATGATTTTCTCTCAGAATGAAAAATAGAGAATTCCTTGCATCATTAACTGTACTTTTGCAAAATGTGAAAAATATGATATGGCATTTTATTGACAAGATTATATTTAATGTAACAAAATATTTGAGCCCTGTAAGATAAGGAAAACATGAACCTTGGGCACTTTGAGGATGTGTGGGAGTCAACTTTTTGTGGTTGGGACTGAAATAACCAACAAGAATAAGTTAGAGGGGCCAAGTGTGCTTTGGCTCATGGTTTCAGAGGTGCAGTCCATGCTTGGCTGACTCTGTGGCTCTGGGCCCAGGTGAGACAGCACATCATGACGGAAGGGCATGGAGAGGACAGCTTGCGTGCAGCTCCTGGCAGCTGGGAAACAGAGAGGGAGGGCTGGGAGGGGGTTGCAGGGGAGGGCTGCGCTTCCTTCTGGGACTCGCCTCCTCCAGCCACACCCCACCTGCCTACAGTCACCACCCAATTCCTCCATTCAAATCCCAGCTCCCACCATCCAGTCATCTCACCACCGAACATTCCTGCATTAATGCAGGGGCTTTTAGGGGACACCTTTTATCCACACCATAACAGGATGAGAGGAGGTGGAGCCACATTTAGGAGAATTCAGAGTGTAGTTCTGAGGAACCTGGTGGATGTTGAAAGAACAAAGTGATTCTCACCTACCTCCAAGATCACTGTCAATGACAGTCAATATTGGTGGCACGAAAGAGTGCCGTGCCATCTGTGGAGCACTGTTTGTGACAACCTCCACCGGAGCCTGTGTTTTATAACAGCACTTGAATGTCAGTGTGTGCCTATGTCTAGCCTCTGGGAATAAGACGCTCCGTCACCACAAACGCTAAGACCATAATGTGCTGCTGAGCCTCGGGGCCAGGATGTGTAACAGTGGAAACAGACGAGGAGGGTGGGGGACAGCGCCTGTCTGTGTTGGGAGTGTCCTGTCCCTGCTGGTGGCAAAAGGAGAGGGACTTTGGATTTCGTTTTTCATTTTTTTGTTTTGGGAAGAGCCAGTTGATTTATGAACCACTCACAACCTCTCATCTGAGATTGCTCAGGCAAAGGATGACGGGAAACAATGTATCCATGTCAGGCAACAAGGTTCACCTGCCGGCCTCCCTCTCTCTCCTCCTTTCCACCCTGGTGAAACTCTCTCGCATACTTTTGAATAATTGAACGGGGTAGGTGATAGTAAAAGAAAATAACAGGTCCCTCATGTCTGTGACCAAACAACACAAGCACCATTTTCTGTCGTCTCTGGCACACCCTTGAGAAGCAGGAAGTAGAGGCATAAAAGGTCCCTGGGTGGGGACCGAACCCCATGAGGACAGGGAAGTGTTTTACTTCTTTTTTTTCTTTTATCAATTTTTTTAGACACACACGACAGAGTGTAGTTTGACATTTTATACATACATGGACTGTGACTTATTCTAATCGGGATGCCACTCTTGTCCAGTTCCACTGGCTGTGTGTTCACATATAAACATGGGAGCGTGCTGTCCGATTCATCCTACTGCCGTTCCCATCCCCATCTTCCCTCCCTTCCCTGCATTCCCCTTTGTCTAATCCACTGAATTTCTGTCCTCTCCCCTTATTGTGCATTAGCATCTGCATAATAGAACAGTTGGCATTTGTTTTTTGGGGGATTGGCTTATTTCACTTAGCATGATAGTCTCCAGTTCCATCCATTTACTGGTAAATGCCATAATTTCATCTTCTTTATCGCTAATATTCCATTGTGTATATATGCCACGTTTTCTTTATCTATTCATCTGTTGAAAGGGCACCTAGGTTGATCCCATAGTTTAGCTATTGTGAATTGATCTGCTATAAACATTGATGTGGCTGTGTCACTGTAGTATGCTGATTTTAAGTCCTTTGGGTGCAAGCCAAGGGGTGGGATAGCTGGGTCAGATGGTGGTTCCATTCCAGGTTGTCTAAGGAATCTTCATACTGCTTTCCAGAGTGGTTGCACCCATTTGCAGACCCACCAGCGATGTATGAGTGGATCTTTTTCTCCACATTCTCATCAACGTTCTTTAATTTTTTGGTTTGTTTTAATTAGTTATACATAGCACTAGAATGCATTTATGCACTTTGATATGTCATACATAGATGGGATATAATTTCTCATTTTTCTGATTGTACATGTTGTAGAGTAACATCAGTCATGCAGTCATATATGTGCATAAGGTAATAATGTCTGTTTCATTCTATCCTTCCTCCCCCGGTACCCCTCCCCTGTCCTAACTGTATTCTTCCCTAGCCTCACCCCCCGCCACCCATTTTGAATTAGCATCTACATATTAGAGAAAATATTTGGCCTTTGGTTTTTTGAGATTGGCTTATTCTGCTTAGCATGATATTCTCCAACTCCATCCATGTACTGACAAATGCCATAATTTCATTCTTCTTTAAAGCTTAGTAATATTCCATTGAATATATGTACCACATTTTCTTTATCCATTCGTCTATTGAAGGACACCTATTGTTACTTGTATTCTTGATAATAGGACAGGGAGTAAGGAGAGGTTTCTTTGTCCTAAACCGTTGTAAAGTATCTTCCTGGTTCCTCATGAGGCATTTCATGCAATAATAAGGATTCTGAAAGATTCATGAAATTTTTTTGAAACAAATAACATGGCTTCATTTCAAACACTCTTTATTTTCCTTTCTGATTTACCCATCAGTTGACAATGGCTTCTCAAATTTTAGCCTACTCAGTTCTTAAGAAATGAAGGACACATAAGGCATTTCAATCTAGGCTTTGGTGAGGGAGGTAATCTAGAAGGGCTCATTATTCAGACACCTGGTGAGCACCCAGTGCATGAGCATTGCTTTATAAGCTGCTCCCAGGCCTGCAGAGGTCAGCTGCACCCCAAGGAGCTCAGGCTGGGTGTGCAATAGGGACAGATGGTGAAGGGGGCCACACTGTCATATCCAGCATTTTGCTGAGTAAGCTGATGTTTTCTGCATGATGTTTTCTAATTTCTTTCTTTTGTGAATTTCTTAAAATTTCCTCTTTTTAATGATTACTTTTCGTTTTAAAATGCAAGTGGAAAAGGTACATTTTCATGAGGCTTCTGGGTTTCGTTTTGTTTTAATTCCACAGAAGGGTCATTAGCACAACCAAGGCTGCCGACTGCACTTGCCCCTGGAAGGTGACTTCCGTTGTTGCTTGGTATTTCTGGGTGGGTTTTTTGCTCTGTTTGCTTGTTGGGGTCTTGGTAGACCTTAGACCTGGATGTGTGCGGAATAGTATCATTGTGCTGTGGGGGGATGTTCTTCATGGTGTTTCATTCCCCCCAAATTGACTTAGATTTAAAATTTAGTGCTCAGAAAAGAGAGTTAAATGATGAGTAGAGGTGCTTCCTTTAAAATGACAAGGGACCTTCCATGGCTCTGTTGTTTGACCTCAGCCTGGTCCCCCTGTGCCAGGACCTCAGGACGTGGGGCAGGGCAGGCAGTGCTGTGTGGACCTGCTCCTGGCTGACCAACCACTCCAGGTTGCCCAGGATTTGGGGGTTTTCCTGAACTTGGCACTGGGACCTGGGCCTCCAGTGGTTGCAGCAGACAGCACAAGGCTAACTGGGCCGGTTGCCTATGCTGTGCACTCTACAAGCTGGTCTCTAAGTCTCGACACAGGCCAGAGGATGACACCCTGGTTCCTACCGCAGAGAAGAGGCAGGGTTGTCCCCGCTAGGCATCCCGGAAGAGAAGCAATCACCAGTATCATGTGACGTGGCGCAACTGACATTCCTGACTCACTCTCCAGAAAGCAGGGCGAAGCAGGCACCCTGACGCTCCGGCCGTGCAGCCAGGGGGACACAGGGCACGCAGAGGGTGGATTCCTCCAAACCCACGGCTGCCCAGCGTGGGCTCAGGCACGCATTTTTGGACTTTTTTCAGATCCCATTTCCTCCACACTGACCCTCTTTTCTTGCCTTTAAAACTTACTGAAGACCACGTTGAGGCCAGCCAGCCCGTCACCCGCCCACTGATTGGCACACCTCTGTTTGCTTGGCTGGTCCCCAGACATTATCAACCACTCCTGCGTCAGAAGCCAGTGACTGGCAGAGGGTGTTGATGGAGGGTCACGAGTGATGGACACAGACCCTGGTGACAATCTGAGTGCCCAACAGGAGGTGGACCTGAGACCCTCACTCACTCAGATTTCTGAGACAGGCCGCAGGTCCAGCACTGACACCACTGGGATTTTCTGTAAGCCAGGAAGAACATGGCCACTCTCCAGGGTTCCTTGGCAAGGATTTGCTGGGGACAGGAGTGTGGGGACCTGCCCACCCATGGCTACAGGCCCCTTTGTTTCTCCTGCCCCCATTTCTGGCATGTGTTGGAGACTGTCTCCTGCAATGGATCTTTCCTTGGCCCTTGGAGAAGCTTAGAAAATGTGGACACACAGAAAAGAGGAGAAAGGTCTCAGGCAAGAACACAGAGATGGGAGCTGTGTGTGTGGACCAAGTGGGGGCAGCAGGACCCTGCCTGCCTCGGGCTGCAGCTGGCAGAGGGGCCAGGCCTGCCCAGGAGCTCCTGTTGTGGAAGGCATCAGTAAGGCTGATGCACGCAGGGATAGGGTCACATCTGTTTGGAAATCTACGTATATTTCCATATATATATTTATCAAATACATGTATTTAACATTTTCTTATGAATTTCCAAGTATATGTAAATATGTGTGTATATAATATTTTTACATACATACACACGCACATTCATCAAAATGTATTTGGAAATATGCTCGCAGCTGCATTTGCAAAGGTGTGTGGCCGTGTGAAGGGCTTTGCATGCTAAACTGGACATTTCAGACCTCAGGCTTTGAGCAAAGAAATAAGAAAGCAGAGATATTTTGTGGGTTAACCAAATAGGCTGTCCATGGCGAGGAGAAAGTGGCAGAAGAGAAAGAGTACAAACTGGAGACCAGATCACAGGCTCCCCCTCGCAGTCGAGGTCTGCTGCCTGCCCAGGTCGTTTCCTGAACACGTCTTGGTGGTGCCAGCTGTGTGAGCCACTTTGTGCCAGGCACAGGGATGAGTAGAGGGCCCCGCGTGGGAGAGGGCACGGCCTGCATCAGGGTAGAGGCTTGGGCTGCGGAGAGGGCCACCCACGCGGAGTGCAGGCAGCAACAGGCGCAGGTGTCCGTGGCCCCCGGACAGCCTGGGGTGCCTTGGCCATGTGGTAAAGAGGCAGGAAAGGCACAGGGAGTGCCACACTCTGTGGGCACTGGCAGGACATCCAGCCAGGTCCTGGGAGTTGTCAGAAGCCAAGGTAGCACTTTTTAGGGCCAGTTGATCTGGTGCCTGGGCACTACTGGGCAGCAGAGGGACAGGCTTGGTCACAAGGGCGTCGTGGCCATCTGAGCCATGCTGGAACTCAGGTGAGGGGCCAAGGTGGGTGGCACCGTGGGAATGAAGAAGGAAGACCAGCCCGAGGGGTGCAGACCAGCCAGGACAAGGCTCTGAGGCTGGTAGGCAGGTGCAGTGACGAGTGGGACCAGGAGCCTCCCTGCCACATTGCCACGGACCGTGCAGACCCCAGCTTCCTCCTTGCAGATGCTTACCGCATTTTCGAGTCTGGACCAGACCTTCAGGGGTCTTTAGAATCCAGCTAACGCTGCTTGAGCTTGGTCTGCGTGCAGCTTGCACCAAGAGAGCTCATGAGGTCATCCCACATCCCAGATGGAGAGTCTGGAGCCGCACGGGGATGATAAAGTCTGGGGTCACAGAGCTTACCCAGGGCAGGACCTTGTTTGAGGCTGAGATCCATCTCATTTAAAGCAGTCATGCACACCTACACTGCAGGCTGCCCTGACACCCCCAGGGTCCCAGGACCCACCTCCCAGCCATCAGCCTGGGGCTGCCCAACTGTGACACTGTGGGAGGGTGGGGCCTGTGCACCAGGCCAGCCCTTCCGGTGCTGCTGTCTGCAGGGGGGGCCTGAAGCCTGCCACCTAGTGGTCACTGCCTTCTTTTTTCTTGAGAGCTTTTAACAGAAAGGAAAACAGAGTTCCCACGGAGAAGCCAGACCTGCATATTTATAGCATCACACCCTGTAAACAGGAAACTTCTCAGGCTTAGAGAGGGAGCCCGGAGACTCGCTGCCAGCGAGTTCCTGCAGCCGTGCAGCAGTGAACCCCCACACACTGCAGCGTCAGTCCCCAGCAGGGATTCCGTTCCCTGCACCAGTGCCCATGCTGGGGCATCTGCATAGCAGGCACGCAGCAAGTGTTTACTGGATGTGGAATTGGTGGCTGCGTAGCATTCACTGTGTGTTTACTGTACACCCGGCCCTTGGGGTGTGCCAGGGGTTGAACTCAGGGTGCTTAACCACTGAGCCCTTTTTTATATTTCGTTTTGAGACAGTCTCACCAAAGTGGTCAAGACCTCACTAAATTGCTGAGGCTGGCCTTGAACTTGCCATCCTCCTCCCTCAGCCTCCTGAGTCGCTGGGATACAGGCATGCACCACCTTGCCTTGTTACATTTCTCTTTTAATCTTAATGGTGGCTCTGGAAATCTGGACTGTCAGGGTGCCCATTCCTTACGTGTGAAGACTGAGACACAGAACATAAGAATCTTGCTAGGTTTGGGAAGAAGTGGCTTTTGGCTTGGGTTTTCTGGAGTGGAGACTGGGTGTTTGGGCTCCTGTGCACCTCGCCATGCGCCACCTTGTTCGTAGAAGGTAGAAGAACTTCCCCTCTAGAGGACTCTAGCATTTCCCATTCCTGTCGCACTACGGAGGGAAGGTTCCCTTTTTGCAGTGCTGTGATTGGTCACCAATGGAGGGGATGTTACTATCCAGCCTGTGGCTATGGGACTTGCCCAGTGTCCCTGAACCTCAGCCTCCTGGTTGCTTAAAGGAGAAGACCAAGTTAGGATCCCTGCCTTCCCATCCAACTCCAGTGTTCTGTTCCTGTGACATCCCACGGAGCAGAATGTGAGTGGAAGAGAGAGGACCACTTGTTACTAGGCAACCAGCACCCGCCTCACCCATGTTGCTATGGTGACGATGAAAGTTGGGCTGATGGGATTACCAGCTCCTGCTAATTGCACATGAGCTCTCAAGGTCTCTGTCTCTTGCTTGCTTGCTCAGTGGCTCTTTCTCCTCTTCTAGGAACTGTGGAGAGACCGCCTCCTCTCCTCCATGTGAAGCCTGCCCAAGGTGGCCCTAATGCAATAGAGAGGACCTGGAAATGGAGTCTGGATGTGCCTTTGAGTAACTGTGTGACCTTGGGCAGGTTACCTAGCTTCTCTGGGCCCTCCATTTTCTCAGCTGGAAAATAAAGGTGTTGAAATAGTGATCCCTGTGTCAGGTTCTTCCTGGATCTCAAATCCTTTGATGCCTAGGGAGCATGTCAGGGGAACAGACCACATGGTTACTAGGCAACCAGCAGGCACCCTGCCCAAGTTGCCTTGGTGACTGGATGCTGGAGGGGAGGGGAGTCGCTGCTGCAGCTAATTGCTTAATTATTTATGAGTGCCTCAAGTCCTTTCTGTTGTTTCCGTTGCTAGGGGCTGTGGGGTCACCTTCTCCTCCTCTCTCCTACCACCCCAAGGCGTCTGCGTGGTGTGTTATGCAGTGGGGGAGCGCCTTGGCCTGGACCTCAAGCCGCCCACCTTCTAATCCCGCCTCACTTCCTAGAGCTGTGGCCTCAGGTAAGTCGCCTCACGGTTCTGGGCCTCAGTTTCCTCGTTCGTAAAGTCACAGGTTTGCTCAGATGACCTTCAAAACCCCTTCCTCCCTGGAAGCAGGAATTCCTGCCATCCACTTGCAGAGTGGGGAAGATGAGGGAATTTTCCCAATTTGTTTTCTTTTAATGATTCTGAAGAGCAGTAAGAATAATTAAGTCTTGTACACATGCCAAACAGGAAGGGAAGGAGCACGGTCCCTGTTCCCTCCTCGCCTTGCCCATCAGCCCTGGTGTCTGACCTCTTTTATTAACTTGAGATCATTTGTATTTTAGTTAATTATATACCACCAACTTCCCAAACAGACTCGAGGGCTTCCCAGTAAAAGGTTAATAGATGCAGTTAGGTGATTCTGATGGAATTGGGAATCAATATCAAAATAGTGATGTGTTTTCATTGGTTAATCTTGATGCTCTGCTTGAGTAGCAGATAGAATTTAGAGCCTCCTGGAGGCCAGAGCAAAAACAGAAGGAGCCATGTAACTGTTTTTCCACATAACTGTTCCTATTTCTAGGTTCTAAAAAGAATTTATCATGGGTCCCCACTTTCTTTCATGGAAACCTCAGAGAAAAAGAAATCGAAAGGGTCGTTCCTGAGGGCATTGTTAAAGGACCTGTGGAAGAATCAAACTTTGACAATTTGACTAGGCTTTTCATCACCAGAAAGCAAAACTTCCTTTACCGATGCCTTAGAAATTAGATAAACATCACTTAGTGAGGGCAAGCTTTCACAGTTGATCATTATGTATAAATCAGCTGCATGCAAACCCCTGCGCCCACTTTGCAGTGACATGGCAGTCACTGCATGTCTTGGGGTGTCTCGATGCAGCCAGGAATCCTACTTCTCCAGACTTATCCTGAGATAAGTTCAATCTAATGAAGAAAGACATAAATTTAGAAATGCTTACGGTGGCACTATTTACAAAAGAAAATGTCTCGGAACTGCATGCATGTTGAGGGCTACAGGATCAAATCATATTACTTCTTGACAGTGAATTCCTCTGCAGCCCTTAAGAGGAAGTGGATGTTTTGATATGGAAAATCTTCAAAGAATGTTAAGTAAGAGAAGAAGGGGCACCATAGGTATTAAATGCTTTTATTTCTGTTATTCAAAAGATGTAGAGATACAATTTGTAAATGTAGATACGAGCTTTTAGGTACATACTTGCATTTCTCTGGAAGGAATCTAATAATAGCAGTTTCCTCTGGGCAGGAAGACTGAGAGTATTTAGAGGAAGGGGGACCCACTAGGCATGGCTCATTTTTATGATCTGGACATTAGCTGCGAGCAATTGAAAGCCTAGACTCTGGAGTCCGAACACCTGGGTTCACATCCCAGCCCTACCATTTACAAGCGGTTGGATCTTCAGGTTAATGTAACCTTTCTGTTCCTCATATGTAAGAAGAGTGACAACTACTACCTTCCTCATTGGATTATTGTAATTAGACAAATAAGAGGGTAAAGTGTTCAGAACAGCCCAAATGGTACCATATTTGTGTGTTCTTGAAAAAAAATAAAAAATAAAAGGAGAGATTAAACAATTGTGCGTCTAACCAGTGGAGCACATGATTTCTGTACTGGAAGGACTATAGAAAATACATTGCTGCTTCCGGCATCTTATGTTGCTAGAAGTTTAGGCTGGAAGCAGGGATTGCAGAGCACCCATCCTATTTCTGTTGTCAAGTTAGGCCACCTGGGTTACATCTTGGGGAGGGCACCTACCCTGGATTCAGGATTCAGCCTGTCTTGCCATGAAGCCCCTGAACCCATTTCATTTTCTAGTTTCTCTCCTATTCCCAGTCGACATTCAAGTCAGGAGCAGAACATGCCCTAGGCCAGGTAGAAAATCTATGAGGAGACAACTCCACATTCTCAGCTGTTAAGGAAAAAGAGGGACTGTCCAGAAGTTCAAGGTCAGAGAGGATGCCACAGCCATATCGCTGGCAATATGTTCATATACTTTTCAAAGAGAGACTAACAGGCCTAGGACAGGACTAGGAGGGTCCTCCTACCTGGAGCTCAGGAATCTCATGGCATAATGACATCCAGGGTGTGCAGAGGCCCTGAGGGGCACAGGGCTCTGTTCAGAATGGCCTGCTTTTCTTCTTGCCTGCCTCTGCTTTGGGGCGGGCCTGCAGAACTTGGGCTGACTCTGAGACCCTCCTTGGAAGTCGGCCACACTGTGGGCCAGGTTGGAGCCTCTTTCTGTGGCTACATGGTGACTCCAGAGAGGTGGGGAGGAGGCTCTGATCCCTTCAGATCTGAATTAAGAAGCTCACTGTCACTATGTGCAATGTAGAGCTGGTCTGTTGCACCTTGGGGCTCGAGTCAGTGGTCGGTCCTCCCTCTGTCTGTCTGGCCCTTTGTCTCTGCCCTCTTGGGCACTGGAGTCTCTTTATCTATTTGGCTATTGGTCCCTCCTCTCCATCTATCTGTCACATCCAACTGCGCTTCCATCTGCCCGCATGCCTCCATCCCTCCTTCCTTCCTCCAGCCATCTGCCAGCCTTCCCATCCGTCCTTTGGGCTGCTGGTAGTCTATCTGTCCCTCCTCCTCTGCACCATGTGAGCCTGAGCTCCATCCACGGGTCCATCCATGCCTCCATCTGCTGTAGCCTGCCTTTCCATCCTGCCGCGCTGCCGGCTGCAGAGCCCTCCTGGCTCTTCTTCCGTCCCTCACTCCCATGCGCCGGGCTAGTGCCTGGCCACCCCCGGTCCTTCGGGCTGGCGGGGGCGCCTAAGCTTAATCGGTGCACCCAGAGTGGGCCTGCCTTTGGAGGGCGCCTGGCTGGCGGTGGCCTGGGGCGGGCTTGGGTGCAGCGGGCCTGGTTGCCGAGGCGCGGCTGAACTGCAGCGGGGCGGCGGTGCCCCGGGCGGACCCGGCTGCCGGCGCGGGTGCGGGGTCTGGCGGGGCCGCGCGGGGCGGGGCGGGGCGCGGGGCGGGGCGCGGGGCGGGGCGGGCGTCCGGGTGACTCAGCGGCTCCCGGGTCCGCACGCCCGCGGCCTGGCAGGCGGGGCGGAGAAGATGGCGCTGCCCCCGGCCGCCGCGCCCCCCGCCGGGGCCCAGGAGCCGCCTGAGCCCCGCGCCTCCGCGCCTCCGGGGCTGCCCTCGCTGTCGGCGCTGCGGCCTGAGCCGGGCGGGGTCCCGCTGCACTCGCCCTGGACCTTCTGGCTGGACAGGTGAGGGGCGCGGGCGCCGCCGCTTTGTCTCGGCTGGAGGTGGCCCGGCCGCCGCGCCTCGCAGCGCAGCCCCGAAGTTTCGGCCGCACCCGCTCCGCGCCCCGGGCCAGCGCCCCGACTGCGCCGCGGGGCCGGGCGGGCGAGCGGGCAGAGGGTGCTCGGCGGAGCCGCGCTGCCCTGCGGCCCCCGGGGCTGCCGGGACGCCCCGAGCTGTGACAAGTGGGCACAGTTGGCCGGCCCTGGCAGCGCGCGGGGTGGTGACACCCTCTCCTTCCTCGTCCCCCGCCTCCTGCGGAACCGGGGCCGCTCGGTTCCGGGGTTCCCCCGGAGCCGGGGCTCCCCTGCCAGTAAAGGGGGACAGCCAGCGCCCCGGCGGCCTCCTCAGGGCCCCCAGACTGCCCGCTGGCGCCCGCGCCCACCTGTCCTGCTCAGTTTCCTTCATGGGGCTCAGTGGGACATTTGGCAAACACGGACTTGTTTATTTTCGGTCTGCCCTCCTGGTACTCAGCGCCTCCCCTCAGCGGAGGCTCACAAAGCAGGGCTTTGGGGACACTTGCAAAATCCCAGGACCTAGAACTGTGCCTGGGGACACAGGAAAATGTTAAGGAGGGGATAGACTTGGGAATGCACAGCCCTTCCCTGGGTCCCACGGGAGCCCAGTGAGGCCGCCTCAGGGCGGGGCTGAAGCGCGTGGAAACTGCTGGAACAGTCTACCTGCTCAGGGGTTAGGAGGGAATGGATGCGCCAGTATTCTGAGAAAATTAAGCGGAAGACGCAGCTCTGGTTTTGAAGAGCCTTGCATGAAATACCGGCGAGATTTTCAGAAAGTGGTGTGTCACTTTGTAAAGACAATCAGGGTCCCTTCTTCCAGGTGGAAGGAGCACCCATCTCTAAGGATTGGCACTTGCACCACCAGTTTCTTTTCTGGGGACCCAAATAAGTTGGAGGTGGGGCAAATGCAGTGAGTCTGGTCTTGAAACATTTTCGCTTTCGCTATGGGATAGCGGGAGCCTTGGTGTCCAACCAGAGTGGCGTGGGCAGCTGTAGGAATCCCACCAGGTGCCTTTCCTTTCAAAGCTGTGCTGTATTCAGGCTGTTGTTTCGTGGTATCTGCTTTCAACTCATTAAACCTCCGCCCGTGTTCTACATTGTGGGTGCTGAGGACCCAGGGAAAAAGTATGAAGAAAGTTTCTTTTTAAACAGGTCAAAATTCAGTCTAGGTAACAGAACACACCTTGTAGGAATGCTCCAAGACTTTAGCATTATATGGCCACACGCATTTTTAATTATATGATCACTTTAGCATTATAGGATCACTTTAGCATTACATGACCATCTTTTACGATAAGAATATGTAACTTGAGCGAGGACCCAATAGTGTGTTTCCTACTACTGATTTGCACATTTCGTCTCTGAAGTCAGTCATCAAGGGCAGTATGCTATTTCCACAGTGCCACATCTTTAATAGAAACAGCCGCGTTCATTTAGAAGTCATAATTAGGTTCCACATTGTGCATATGAGTTCACTTTGCCTAATCAATCATCTCATAATTTTTATTGGACTTTTTTTGACTTCTGTGGGAATGCGTTGTATTTCTATAGGCTGCCCCCCCTTCCCCTGAGGATTGTGAACACACTGTGTTCTAGGAGTTCATTTGTAACACTGGAGCCTGGAAGGTTCTCAGGAGAGCCTGCCTGGGCCTCCCTCCCTGCGGCAGCACTTCCCAGTTAACCACACTTGACGTCAGTTCTGATTCCACGGCATCCAGAGGCCTTCTGCTGCCTAACATTCCCCCAGCACCTGCCTCCTGGCCTGCCTGCTGTGTGGTGATGAGCAGGCCCTGGGCCTCTCCACACCATCTGAGAACTGAGCAGCATGGGGTGCAGCTCAGAGGGCGCTTCTGAGGGTTCAGTGAGGTCAGTGGCTGCAAAGCCCCAGCAGGCGCCTGACCTGGAGGAAGTGCTCGACACCTTTTAACTCTTAGCTTCATTCTTGCTGGACTCCCGAGTTAGCAGCTCCTCCCTCACCCCCAGCAACTTACCTGAATTCGCTAGGAGGAAGGCAGCAGCCTAAGTTCCTGAATTCGCTCTCCCCACTGGGTGAACTGGAGAATGAGTCATTTGCATTTTCAGTAGGGTTTCCAGCACACTCTTTGTTGTGTGTGGTGTTGTTTGAAGGGAGAGGTATAGGGTGAAGCATTTCGGGTTGGGGTAGAGGATGAGGAGATCTCTCCCCCATTTGCGATATTTAAAACCCTGCCCCGTCTGGATTTCTGGAGGCCACTCTGCTCCCTGTGTTTCACTGCATCTCCTGGCGCCCCCTCCCTCTGAGTTGTTCCATGGACTCCCCCACCTCTGCAGAGGCCCCAACTCCAGCTGAAGCTGGCCGCTCCCCAAACTGTCCTCGTGGATCCAGCTCGTCCTGCCTGTCCCCTGTCCAACCTAACATGCAGAAGCACCTCCTGCAACTGCCCGCTCCTGTCCCTCTGAGCTTGGGCAGGAGCAGACAGTGGCACCTCCGTCCTAGTCACCTGTGACTGCTGCACCCCAGAGCAGACGCCAGAAGGGCTCCCCATGGCCACCACACTCTGCTTCCTGCTCCGGCTCAGTCCTCCTCGCTCCCATTTTTCTCCCTCCTCCTCTTCGCATTGACCCCTTTGCTCTCCCTCCCGCATCCCCAAGGCCTTTGCCATGTTGCTCCTGCTGCCCACAGTCTTCTGCTGGGTCCGCTCGCCCTGCGAGGCTCTGCTCACACGTCTTTTCTCTGCAAGCCCTTCCCTGACGTCGGTGGCACACGCGTGCTGATATGCATGCCTGGCCCCCACCTGTTTCCTTCTGTCTGTGGTGTCACCACCATTTGCTGGTCTGCTGTCACTGGGCTGTCAGCCTGTGGCCACCAGGGTTCTGCTCCCTGTTGCTCACCCTTCAGCCTCCAGCCTCACCTGGCACAGGCCAGCTAGCCGTCTTCAAGGTGTTGGATGCTGCCCTTCCTGGAGTGAAGTGGCAAGGGCTGGCTGCACCCCGGTGATGATTCGCAGGGTCCCCACCTCTAGCCCTCAGCTCCCTTCCGAGCTCTGGACACACTTCTGAGAATCGAGGAGGTCCGCAGACCCTTTAAGTGCCATCCTGGTCATCAGTGACTGCGTGGCTTTCTCTCCACCCTCGTCCTGTCCAGCCACAGAGCGGTTCCTCCCACCATCTGCTCTGTCTTCCAAAGTTGGACTTCCCTTTTGGCCCTTGAATCTTCTGTCTTGGGTGTCCTGCTCCAAGCTATCCATGACTCTTTGAAACTTGCCCGAGTCAAAGCCATCGCCCGCTCTGTGTCCTTGTTTGCAGGCTCTGGTTGTCACCAGCCCCAGTTGCCCGCAGCCTGCTGGGCTACCTCCCTGCTCCTGGCCCTTCCCTCCTGCGGTGCAGGGCTGGCCAGGCTGGCCTTCTGACACACCCCTCTCTTTGCCACGTAGCAGTTTGACTGTGTCTCTCACCACCTCAGGGTGCCTCCGTTGCAGGTGTGTGGTCCAGGTGGTGGAGGAGAGAGGATTCTGGACCCCTACCAGAGCAGCTCTGTGCCCTGGTAGGACATTGGTTTATTTATAGACACGGGCCATATTAATTCTGAAGAAATAGCTTTTTTTTTAGGAAAATCACAGACTTACAGATGATGGTGGACACTCATGTATATTAATGTTTTCAACATGTAAGCCACGTGCTGTTGAGTTTTGTCACCTAGCCCTCCCCAGCTCCAGTGTACACTCAGTCTGTTTCTGGGGAGGTGGAGCCCACAGCAGATCTCTGGCCATTTTCTAGTAAAGTTTGACTTATGAGGTTCTTTCTGCCTGGGGTGCTCTTCTCCCCCTTGTCTTCCTGAAAAGAAAGAAAGAAAGAAAAAAAAAAAACTCACCCTGCCTCCTTCAAGGCCAGCCCTCTGTGATGGTCCTTGTAGCCTCTAGTCCCCTTTGACTTCCCCACAGCATTTTTATAGGCTGCTGCTTGTGTCATGGATAGTCACTGTTTCCTCCATCCCTCCCTCTTGACTGCAAGACCCTGCCCTGCCTGTGTCTGTGACTCTGGGAGTGCACATTGTAGTGCCTGGCACACAGTAGGTGCTTAGCAAAGTTGGGCATCCTTCTGTTTTTGGTCACAAAGGTGAGCCATCACATCCCGCCACCACTCCTGCCTCACTGGGTCTTGCTGGACCAGATTTGTGCATCTCAGGCTAAAAGTCCTTCCTCCTCTCCCGCCAGGGCCACCAGGCTGTTCATGTGCAAGACCCCAGACCTGCTCAGTCAGGCCTCCAAACTGGAGCGTCTGTGTATTGATCTTAGTAATTGAGCATATTGGTGGCAGTCACTGTGGTGGGTTAGGAGGCAGCAAAGATGACTGTAACAGGGTCCTTGCCCTCCCAGGAGGGACGATTCACCTGCCACGTGCTTCAGTAGCACCAGCAGAGGGTACAGAGAAGCTGAGCCACAGGGACCCTCCTTATAGGGGGAGATGCTTCCGGGGCACCCAGGGATGTGGCCCATAATGACAGATCTGACATGGGGAAGTAAGGAGGCCTTGACAAAGACTCCAGGCTCATCTGTGCTCACAGAGTGGCCTCCAGGAACGAGGTCGGGAAGGCCACAGAGGGCAGGCAGAGCGGCTCCATCGCCGCTTCTCCTTTGCCCGCTTCTTGCCCTCTGAACTCTTAAAACGGCCGAGGATGTTATTCCATCCATGTTCGGGGACTCTGGATAGATCTCTGGCAGGGAGACGCCATTCCCTGGGGACTCTGCCTTTCTCCTGTGGGTCCGTGGCTGCTTCATGCAGAATGGCCAGGGGCCTCCAGCAGCCTCACTTGGGAAAGTTACTAATCCTTAGTGGGTATTGGCTACTGTTAAAATTTCAGGTGCCATTTACTCTGTCCAGCCCAAGGCCGTAGGCAAGACTTAAGCCTCAGGGCTCAGGATGCTGCAAGGGTCAGCTTCCTTGAGCTGATTTGTGAATCTGCATGTTTATTCAATTTTTTCCCCTCCATCTCCCATGCTCCCCCCCCCACCAGGCTGTGTACAGAGGGCGGATTGTTTATCAAGATGGAAAGAGCCTGAGCGGCTACTGTCAAGGACCTGTGTGATGAATAGAGGTGACAGTAGATGAAGAGATCAAAGTCGAATCAGCAGCATGCAGAGCCCACCCCTTAGACCATGTGGGTAGTCTCAACACACGTGTTATTAGCTGTCAATGGTGGCCTTGGACTACGTTTCTATGTGACTCATTCTTGAAAAGGAAGTCCAGGTAGCCGCAAGCCACAGATCTATCTAAAAGGGATTATAATGACAGCTTCCTTAATGAGGAAATGATAGATGAGGGGCCTGCTTAGTCAGGCAGCCGGGCCTGTGCAGACCCTCCCCCTGCCAGCAGAGCTGGAGGTGGATGGCAGTCCACAGGAGCCTAAGTTTGGTTCTCTTGGTTGAAAGGAAATCATCCCTCATCCAAGGTGGACTATTTTCATTATTTATTTATTTTTCCACAAAATATTGTGCGCATGCACCCTGGGAGCATGTGTCTGGGAAGTAGGTACACCGTGCTGTGTGAAGTCGTGTCTCTCTCCAATTTGCACTGTTGGCAGGAAGTGTATGTCATGCCTGCGTGTTTGGCGTGGGGTGAAGCCCTGTGCAGAATCAGCCCCCAAAACCCTCATCACACTGAGGCAGGAGGACTCCACAACACTCCTGAGAGGAAGAAGGGACCCCGTGGAAGTAACTTGCCTGAGGTCACACAGCAATAAGAAGATCAGAAACAGGCTTTGAATTAAGGACAGTGTGACCCCAAGCACCAGTGTCCCTGTACCTCTGAACACTGCTTCCCTTAAGCGTATGAAGGATGGATGGAGCATAATTCTCCCACAGCCCAAGACGTGGGAACAGGGCAGGGCTTCCAGGTAATCTGGGCGGGCTGCTTCATTTCACAAATGGAGAGACCGAGGGCCAGTGTCATGGGAGAAAATTAAGCCAGGGACCTCCTGCTTCAAAATTTGCAGAGAAGAGAGCCTGCCTGAAAATGCACGTTGAAGTCCCTTTGCAGAACTGTCCTTCAGGGCGAATGGTGCTCCTGTCCTGAGGTGTTCCGGCAATGCCAGGTATGCCCAGGAGGACAGTGAGGGCTGCGTCCTTCTTGCAGTGCTGTCGCTTGCAGGTCTTACTGTCCAGGTTGTGCTCATTTCTTGCAGCACCTTGCTTTGGCCCACGCTGGCCAGCGCATCTCTAATCCCCTTGGGATTCAGCAGAGCCTGGAGGCTGCATGTCTAAGGAGCTCCCAGGTGATGCTGCGTGGTGACCAGTCACACCCTAGGTGACAGACAGGTAGGCATGAGGAAGCCTGCCCAGTGCCCACTTTGTCAGAAGCCCCTCCAGGTTTTCAGATGGCTGGCGAGCAGTGCCATGGCCTCTGCAGCTGGCCAGGAGCTCACACAGCCCACTGGTTCTTGAAAGCTGGGACTGACGTAGGAGGGTACAGGGCACCTGGGGCCATTCTTGGTGCAGAATGTGTTGGTGGCCGAGGGGACGTGTCCCAGTTGGCTTGTCCTGGTTCAAGTGCTATCTCTGCTGCCACAAGCGCACATCTGGGCAGGTTTCCGTTCCACCCTCAAACCTGGTTTCCTTACCTGCAAAGCAGGGTTCGAATTAGGCTGTGTCTGCATGTCCAGCAGGATGAGTAGTCCTCTCATTTATTAGGGGCTCAGAATTTCCTACATAAGAAAGCAATAAAATGCTTTCAAGCATTCGAGACTTAAGTGAAGCTAAGAGCTTCATCCTGACCATGCTCAGGGACCTGCTGTAATGAGGAGCACGCGGGATTTGTAAACGGCGTGTTCCAGTCTTGTATGTAAAAGGGGCTTAGGGGCCTGGAAACGACTCCAGGAACAGTTGGTTCAACCTGATTGAATTTCCTGCCTTCTCCTGTCTCTCCAAATGAAAAGGAAGTCCGATAATCTCACACGGATCTTAAGATGCATTTCCTATAACTCTGCAAAGTTGGAGAGACGGCAGTAATTTCAAAGGGAGCTGGGAGCTTTGGTCTTAAGTAGCATAAGCAGCTCTCGACACTTTACTGCAGCGTCTGTTGGGCACACCAGGTCTTTCCCCCTCTGCTTTGACCTGCACAGTTTCTGAATCAGCCTGATCCACGGCAATGGCCTGCACCACAGCCGGGGCCTTAGGTGCCTAACATGCTTGCTTTTCTGAAGCTGCATATAGGAGGTTCTCAGCCATTTGTGTGACTCTCTCAGTCTTCATCCTTCAGATTGGAGAATGTGGTCAGCATCCCTAGTTTTAAAGGCCTTCTGCCCTGCATCCGCTGTCCATCTCAGTGCTGACGGTGGCCATATGCTAGAGCTGCTTGGGAGGTGTTCAGAGGCACTGTGTCAAGCCCTGTGTGGCATTTGCTCACGTGATCCAAGCAGCACTGCTGTGGGTAGGGTTTTCTGGAAGGAGGGCGAGGGTCAGGCTTGTTCCCCAGCTGCTAAGTGGCGGAGCTGGAATTTGAACTCAGACCTGCTGATTCCAAAGACCGTCCTCTCAGCCCCTGAGCCCTGTCTGCCTGCTTCAGCCCATGGGTGGCCCTCGTTTGTTGCTTTATCTTCCTCTGGCCCCCAAACACAAGGCCATGGAGTTATGGTCCCCCCAGATTGTGCTGCTCTTTCCATGTTTTGGGGTGCCCTTATCTCCAGGGATTCTGGCATCTCCGCCCCTGCTCCTCCCAAAAGAGTGGCAGACACCTGGTGATGGAGGGTGCACTGAGGGAGGGAGTCTGGAAGTATTGCTGGAAGCGGTGGGGGACCCCTGTGATCAGAGAGCGCCAGCCTTTCCTGCAGCGCTGTCAAGTGGAGGGCCCTGGAGGTGGAGCATTCAGATCTCTTAACCTGAGCTGTTCCAAGGACCTTTAGTTTCGGAGGCCGTGTTCTTGGCTGCAGCTGTTTGCTGTGGTGGGGTGGCACGGAGTCCAGAGCAGGGGCCACATGCTGATCTCTCAGTTCTTGGCTATCCCTGGCTGTGGCCTCATCTTCTAGGAAGGGACACAAGCAGCCTGTATTTCCCTCTTGACGTTCCTACCCACCTTCGCTGTGCCAGGCAAATAAAGAGGCCTGGGCATGGATTGCTGCTTTGCCTGTGGGTGCCAGGGGAGATCCCAGCGGGGGAGAGGCTTCTAGAAGATACACCCATGGCAACGAGGGCTTGGCCTAGAATGGTCACCACTGGACCCAGCCACTGAGAGAGGTGTGCAGCGAATCTTTGTGACGTAGATTTTAAGCCCTCTGAGACTGTGGGGTGTCTGCGGCAGGGTGGCTCAGCCTTCTTATGGAGGGACTTGTGGACGGCTCTCTATCACTGGGGGGCTTTGTGTCCCGTGCTGTGGGAGGTCAGCGGCATCCCTGGTGCATCCTCTATTATGCCACCAAATGTCTCCACAAACGACCAAAGATCCCCTGGGGGGCAGTGTCCCCCCAAGGTACCATCCCTGGTCAGCCAAGCTTGGTCATCAGAGAGAGGGTTTGGATTTGGGTTCTGTTGGAGTTTAGGATTTGTAACATGAATGAATTAAAATGGTCTCTTAAAGATAAGAGAACGTCCTGTGTGTGTGATACTAGTCAGAATGTCTCACATCTGTGACAAACCCTTGTTTCTGGGGGTGACAGCTGACTGGTAGAGTGGCCCAAGAAAGGGTATGGCCGCCTGCCCCAAGGCTGTGGCCCCCCACCCACAGCCAGCACTGCTACCTTAGGAAGCAGAGATGGGGAGTCAACACAGCTTCTGGCTCCACCGAGTCAGCAAGTCCAGTACAGACCAGCCTGTTTACAAGGCAGATGGTTTAAAAACCTTAGATCGCCTGCCCTTTTAAAATGAATTTGGTGGCCGTGGCCCAGTTTTGCTTGTGAAAGAAGTCTGAGGCTTGGGCCTGAGGTGTACGCGTGGAATCAGATGTGGTGACACAGGACACCAAGCCTCCCACTGGCCAGCCAAGCCTTGAGTTCTGATATCATGGTCCTGCTATTTTGCAGCCTGGATATTTATAAAACTTCCCAGCATCTGGAAAGAACCTTTAAGAACATCGAGTCCAGCTGCCTCCATGAGGAAATTAGGAAACTGAGTTCCTGGGGAACCCGACACACCTCCTTCCAAACCCCAGTACTCGGGCCACAAGTGTTCATCTGTCAACATACACAGCTGTCAAGTTGCTCCTGTTCCTTGCGTGAACACCCTCCCCACCCTGCCGCACTGGAAAGGCTGTGAATATTTGCTTCCTCCAAGAAAATCATATGGACACAATCTTGTATTTAAAAATGAGGTTCAGCAAAAGTAGAGGCCTTGCTGAGACCATGCCAGGAATCCACTGCAAAACACCTAAACAGCATAATTGTGGGGCTGGGGCCACGCTCAGTGCGGACGCGTGATTAGCACATGCAAGACCCTAGTTCAGTCCTCGGCACAAAACGCAAGCGTCTCTGCGACTTGACTGGGCAGCTCACCCACATGGAACAGCAGCAGAAAATCACAGGTGACCTGTGTTCAGATCAAGCTTGTGTGCCCTGGGTCAAGCCCTCTGACTCCAGCTGGCGCAGCTGCAAAACGGTCACAAATAACAGTGACGTGTGCATAAGCAGAATCACTAGGGTCCGCTGCTGAGTCGGGGTCAGATGCCTAGCACACTCTCAGGGACTTAACACGGACAGCTAAGTATGTGATAGCGCTGCAGGAAAGGCTTGCTCTCGCTGATCACGCGCGGTCTCCACTGCCTCCAGCGATCCTGCCAGACTGCTATCACTACCCCCAGTTCACTGATGAGGAGACCGAGGCTCGCGAGCCTGTGTTTTAGCAGCAGATCTGGGTCATTCCTCAACTGTCTGGCTCGGATGCCATGATCAGCCCCCTGGACTAGGTTGCCTCCCAACAAAAACCAAATCAGCACTGTCAACCGGGGTGCTCCCACAGAGACGTCTCCCACAGGGCGTGCACAGCACAGTGGTAGTGCACTGGCCTGGACGCAGGAGCCCCGGCAGTATTGAAAAAAAAAAGAACCTAGCACATAGGCTACTAGCTGGTGGCATTGTTACATTGTTACATTAGTAAGCCTGGAATGGGATTTTATTCCACTGGTCTTTCCTGAGCTCTGGAAACTTCATTTCTTCACAAACAGTACAACTGAGCAAACCTAATGCCTTGGAGTAATTTTCTTCTGCACTGGAATAAGACTAAAAGACCAGACTGTGCAGATAGTGCCATTTAACAAAGAGGTATAGAAAAAGACTCTGTTCATTGATAAAGTTTTAAGTTAAATGGTAATATTTTCACATTGTAGCTGCTGAAATTGACAGAGTTCTCTATGAGGAATATTATACTCATCCTAAACATCCTAAACTTGGTAAAAATTTGAACTAAAATGAAAAAAAATGCAAAGTATAATCCTGTCCTTGAGGTCTAACCCCCTCCACTCTGTACAGCTAGGGAGAGAGTCCTGTTTGTATCCTGCTGTATGCTTTGAGGGACCCAGGAATGTCTAGTTAGGGGGCGCATATATGGTGGAGCAGAGCAGCCAGAGTTTTAAAAGTAAGAAAAACTAGTATTAGAATAAATGGCAAGAGATTTTTCTGTCAAAGCAGTAGAGCCTTCATGTAGTCATCTATTCAGAAGAAATTCGAGTATAATTTTCATTTGTTTTCCCTGTAATCTTTTACAACATAAACCCAAAGAGCTAAAAGTTTGCATCTAATCACAAAGTGTCGTCTACCCAACTTGGTGCCTCAGCAACCACAAGCTCATTACATCCTGCAGCTCCTGAGTTTCATCAGGGCCCCTGATCAGTAGCAACGGGCTGGGGACCTCGCCCCTCATCCCTGTGTCAGGGTTGTTTTTGGTTTGATGAAAACATACAGTCGTGATGGTTATAGTGGACTTGCTTTTTAAATCAAAATCAGGCAAATATAATCAACCTGGAAAGAGTATTGTGAACCCCGTGCTTTAGGGTAGATGTCTCCAGACCTCATTGCCCTGTGGGGTCCCTTGTGCCCCACACTGGCCCATTATAGCGCTGCCTTGGTGACCTCCAGACATTAGTCCGTCCTTCTAGGAACATGTCCCTGTAGCCTGCCCCACTCACCCCACCTGGCGTGCCCTTTGCCATCGCTCTGCCTCTGAGCAAACGTGCATGCTGTCCACCTCTCTAGTGTGCCCTAGTGAAGTGTCCAGACAGTGCAGCGTGTTGGGGTTCTGGGAGGTGTGTCTCTGGGTGTCGGTGGCTGGTTCCTCGTGCAGAGATGTAGATCTGGAGGAGCCTGGTGTGTGGGATGAGGTCTGACCTCACCACTGCACCCCAGCTCTTGCATGAATGCTAGGAGCCTGAAGCCGGGCCAGGAGTTCAGGGCCTGAGCATCTAAGGGTCTGCGAGACCACCTGCCACACCCCTAGTCCCAGGAAGTGATGCTTAGTAAAGCCCTTCCAACCCCCTGGGTTTTCTGGTGACTAAATCTGTAGAACGTTGCCACCTAGTGGAACATAGAGCAAACGAAGACGAGCGCTCTGACCACACAGCCCTGCACAGCCAGCTGCAGAACATGGCTGAGAGTCCCCTGCAATCTCAGGTGAACACAAACTGGCATTTGGTGATATTCCCTTAGAGTGGCCTGTGGCCCTTCGGTTTCCCAAGGGTGTGTGGTGTTACCACAAGTCTGCAGCCGCCACCGGGGAGGGCCCTCCCTCCCGCTCCTCTTTGCTGTAGTGTGCAGTTTCCTCTCCAGAGCCCTGGGCTCCATGCTGGGTATTGCTGTTTATTTTAGTATATTTTAAAAACACAGTTACGGGGCTTGGGTTGTGGCTTAGTGATAGAACGCTTGTCTAGCATGCGTGAGGCCCTGGGTTCGATCCTCAGCACCACATACAGAGCAATAAAATAAAGACATTGTGTCCATCTACAAAAAAATTTAAAAAAAAAAAAAAACATACTTACAAGGTTTCCAATACCTTTCTTCTCACTTTTCCTTGTTTTCCCTATTAAATTTCCACAGAGTAAAGATGCTAATTTTTAGGAGAAGCAAACCCATCTTCACAAAGAAGAAATTCATGTTTTTAATTCTAACTAGCCTCCCCGGAATGTCCGAGTCTGTGGTTTTAGACCTGATTTTTATTAAGATCTGCAACGCGGTGCCGTGGACTGTTGGGCCAACGCTGACTGCTCTGTCTGCATCTCTGTCCCTGTGCTGGTGTCTGCTTAGGTCTCTCCCTGGTGCAACGGCCGCGGAGTGCGCCTCCAATCTGAAGAAAATCTACACAGTGCCCACAGTGCAGGTAAGAGCCAGAGAGGGGCGTGCCCGGTGACCACGGACATTGCTGTGACATTGTAGTACCAGTGACAGCCACCTCCCGGGTCCTGCGAGGAGTACATGAGACGGTGCTTCTGGGCCAGGTGTGGCTCGCGGTGGGGCACTTGCCCACATGCACAAGGCCCCGGTTGCATCCCAGCTCCATAGGACTTGGTCGAACACCCAGGACGCCACAGGTGCCCAGCGGGTTCTTGGTTCTGTCAGCTCTCTGTCCAGCTCTGAAGGCGAATGTTTTTTAAAGCCTAATTATTTAGTGGATCCCACTTCTAGTTTCTTCACAAGCAAATCCTATCAGGTTCTCTCCTCTCTCCTGCTATCGCGGCTGCTGCAGATAGAATAAGTCTTTGCAGGTGGCTTCACACGGTGCTGACCACGTGACCTAGATTTTCTAGAAGGCCCAGGTGATAAATAGCTTTCCTGCTGTGCCCCTAAATCTCTCAGTGTCTCAGACACCCCAGCAGGTTGGCGTCTAGGTTGTTTCCTTCAGGCACTTTCCTGTGGCCGCCGGGGGCAGTGGCCTGGTGTGAGGACAGTCCCGGCCTCTGGCCATTTCTTTTCTAGTTGGGAAAGTGACATAAGCACATGTGAAGCAAAGGGACAGTGCCATGTAAACAGTCACCGGTGCCAAGGACGAGCAGTGTCACAGGCAGTGCAAGGCCCCTCTAGAGAAATGAGTGTCCTCAGGGTCTGGGGGGCCCCTCCCGTTGTCAGGGTCCGCAGACACGGTCACCTCTCCACAGCAGCCACTCTAACCTCAGAGCACCCGCTGTTGAGGCCCATCCTCGCCTGGCAGTGCCCAGTCTTGTTGCTCTCTCGAGGGGCCCTGTAAGCTTTCCCCACTGTCACAACATCAGAGCGGGTCAGGACTCCAGGGCGGCGTTGGTTGAGGCAGGTAAGGAGGGCTTGGTTTCCCCACCCGACGCGGGATCACAGGGTGCTGTACTGTGTCTGCTGTCACCCAGTAGATATTGAGGGGTGGAGGGAATGAATGAGAATGTCATAAAGGCACCACTTTCCGGGGCCACAACAGGTTGTTCCCATAAAGATCTATTTGCCGGGCACAGCGGTGGACGCCTGTAATCCCTGCAGCTTGGGAGGCTGAGGCCAGAGGATCACAAGTTTTTGCCAACCTTAGCAACTTAGCAAGGCTCTAAGCAACTTAGAAGACCTTGTCTCTAAATAAAAAATAGAAAAAGGGCTGAGGCTATGGCTCTGTAGTTAAGCACCCCTGGGTTCAATCCCCAGTACCCCCCAAAAAATCTCTCTCCATGTAGGGCCACACTGTCCCAATGGAGGCCAACATTGGTTCTTGGAAGGTCAGTGAATAATCTTAACACTTTTGCGTACAACATGATTGGGCTTATGCATCCTATAGATAGATGTAGTCTTTCTGTGGTTTTAAAATTCCATCAGGATGATAAAGAAAAGGGCCCCTTTGGGGCAGTGGTGGAGGTCGACCATGAAGGCAGAGGGTGGGCACCACTGGGAGGTCCTCCCTGAGTGCAGTGTTGCTGCCGGCCTCAGTTTCCCCATCTGTACGATGAGTGTCAGTCGTGTCTACACACTCAGGGTGAGGAGGGCAAACGGGATCGGATGGAGTTCTTTGTAGGGCTTGGCCCTCGGGAAGCTCACCTCTCCAGATTTACTCAGGGGTTCCTGGACTCCCCCTTCTGTTTCAGTGGTGAGTGGCAATATCGGGGGGATGCTGGGCGCAGGGTGGTCACACTGCCGGGATTCCTGTGCCCTGCCTGGCACCTAGTAGATTGGATGAGTGACTTGGCCGCTCTGTATCCATTTACTCGTCTACACAGTGATCGTGATAACAACTCATCCGTGTGGTTGGGAAAGGACACTGTGTCATGGGGCAAAAGTACGTGGAAGTGTCCCAATGGAAGCTCCTCTGCTGTCATTTGTGTCCTCCTGTTGTGACTGGAGTCCTTGCCAGCAGCCTGACCCTGGGGACTTAGGACCAGTGCCAGCTACCCACCACCAGGGGAGTCCAGTTAGCAGAGAGGGTGGCGAAGTGGGAAGCAGCCTGTTTCAGTGTGGTCATGCCGGGGCGACAGCTGGTCCAGCTCCCTCCTAAGGAAGCTGTTTCCCGTTTCTGGCGACAGCTCCCGGGCCATCTAGGGAAGACAGAAGTGGAGACCAAGAGGGTGCACATGCAGCAGTGTTGCTCAGCCTGCAGTGTGGGGCAGGTCTGGCTTTGTGGGTCCCGCTGGTGGCACAACACAGGGGTCAGTTTCTGCTCCCAGCATGGGACAATTGATTGCCCGCAGGAGGCCAGGAGAAACCACAGTGAGAACAGGAGGCCGTCTGCCCAATAGCTAGTCTTCCTTAAAATCCCCCGAGTACTCCAGTCCCTGTCACATGCTGGGGTATTTTTCCTACTTCCCCAGTCACGCTTGACCTAAGAAAAGTATGTGCCGCTGCCCCTGGGTAGGCAGCTGTGTCCTGGATCGCACCAGGCCGACGCCTGTGTCTATAAAAGCACATTTGACTTACCCATGACTCTGGGAGTCCAGCCACAAGTGTGCTTGACATCCCGGGAGTGGGTGCTGGTGCTTTGGAGCTAGGCAGGTGCTGACTTCAGAGTCACCTGCAAACCCGCTGTCCTTTTCTTCTGTGACCGCATGTCAATGCTTTCATGCTCTCAGCACTGACCATCTGCCTGCCTCGTCACATCTGATCCCCAAATGTGTGCACCAAGTTTAAGAAACGCGTAAACTCAGCCCAACTGTATCACCTCCAGGTATTGATGACTGCTTCACATCAGGACGTGAGCGATGTTTTTGTGCTCCGAGGCCCTTCCTCAAGCCCAAGTTCAAGGGGATGAGGGAGGAGTTCTCTTGCCCATTTATCACTGTGGAGATGGAGCATGGGAAGTCCGAGGCTCAGACATCCAGAGGGAGCAGCCGGTCACCCTGTGCCCATGGGGCTGACCTCCTCGGCCCCAGCTCTGTTCTCTTTCTTTCTCTCCTCCTGACTGAGCAGTGGACCTCAGAGGACCTCGAGGCCCCTGCTAAGGACATGCTCACCCAGCCAGCAGCTTCTGTCCACCTGGAGTTTATTGAACATCCCTGTCTTTCTTGGAAAATTCCATTTTCTGTACAGGTGTGTTTTCCAGGAGCTCTTTGATTCCATTTTCTCTTGTGTACATTTTGCACATTTCTGTGGTGGCTTTGCGTCCTTGGTGGGGGCACCACAGAGCAGAACGTGACTTCCAAATGTGTGGAGTTTCCTGCCGGGTGAGAAGGGCAGGGAAGGGCTCCCTTGTCCCAAGGTCTTTCGGCCTGGCCTGCCACAAGCCCGAGAAGCCCACCCTGCACACACGCCTGTCCATGCCCTGCAGCAGCCTCAGCCCCACTGTATCACCTCCAGCACCAGCCACATCTGCCCCAGGTGCCCTGTGTTCTACCTGGTTTTCCACGTAAATGACTCTTTAAATCTGCATAGAACAGAAACTTCTGTCTCTTGTATTAATAGGATTTTTCTTGTATTAATAGAATTTTACCATCATTTACCATAATCAGAAAGTCTTCCTAAACAATCTGTCCAGCCTATTAACTAACACGGGAGAGAAAGCCCACCCTGTGTGCTCCAGTGACCTCAAGACTTCCTCCCCTCTGGGAGGTCCAGCTGCTGACTGAGGAGTGGGTCTGTCATAGGCCATTAGATTGGGGCCACAGAGGCTTCCCCAGGCCTGCAGGCCAGTTGCCTATGGGGGTGATGGAAAGGTTGGTTCAGGCCGCTCCCTCCCTGGACACAGCGGACAGCCCACCAGGCTGCCATCCTGCAACAGAAGGAGCTGGAGTGACTCACGTGGGTGAAGGGAGGGGCCCAGGGAAGAGGGACAGGGGAGCTGACACTGGGGACAGAGAGAGACCCCGAAGCCAGATCTGCTGCCAGCTCAGCGTCCAGTGTGTGGGGCTCTGTGTCCTCCCTGCAGTTGGCCCATTGTGTGTGACTGGAGGGACACCTGGGTCACCACCTGGTCATGCAGTAGCAGAGCCCATGTCAATTGCCCACGGCTCCGCGTGCTTCCTCTTGGTGCGGGAGGGCGTCGTGTGTGTTGGGGTGGGAGCTGGAGGGTGAGTGAGGTTTAATCTTGCAAATTAAAAATAGTATAGTCGGGCTGGGGTTGTGGCTCAGCTGTAGAGCGCTTGCCTCGCATGCGTGAGGCCCTGGGTTCCATCCTCAGCACCACGTACAAACCAATAAAATGAAGACGTTGTGTCCATCTACAACTAAAAAATATTTAAAAATAAATGCTATAGTCACTTCAAACGTAGCATTCTTCTCTTCCCAATTAAGTCTCTTTGGGGGAAATTGTCCACCCTCTTCCCCTTCTCCGTGTGAACTGGCATAGGCAGAAATCGTCTGATCCCACGTGCCCTTTGGCCCTGTGGTGGCCTCAGGTCTAGAAGGCCTCTCCTGCTCACAGCCTCCGTTGGACCCCGGGCCTTCCTGCCAGCAGGTTTCTAGGTCCAGATTGTGGATGTGGCCACCTTGTTGTTGGCCACCTTGCCCCCGCAGAGCAGGGGCCCACGTGAGGCGGAGGCAGGCCCCTGCAGCTCTTCCCCTCCTCGCCTGGGGCCTAGCGGGCCATGCTCAGGGAGCAGCCCATGCATGCTGTGTCCTGGGTTCCATGCTTTCCTCAGGGAGGGGCTCCTGCCACCCTGCTGAGGCCTGGCCCCCTCTCCAGAGCAAGTGCAGTCTTCTGGGATGCAGAGCAGAAGCCCCTTCTCTCTGGGCTGCTTGGCACTTACATGTGAACATCGTGCTCTCCACCAGTCAGTCAGTCAAATGCCACCTCTTTTTTTTTTTTTTTGGTACCAGGGATTGAACTCAGGGGCACTCGACCACTGAGCCACACCCCCAGCCCTATTTTGTGTTTTATGTAGAGACAGGGTCTCACTGAGTTGCTTAGCGCCTCACCGTTGCTGAGGCTGGCTTTGAACTTGCGATCCTCCTGCCTCAGCCTCCCTAAGTGCTGGGATGACAGGCGTGTGCCACCGCGCCCGGCTCCCCAGCAGCTCTTGGGCGCTCCTCTCTCCTGGTCGCTGGCTGCCCTCCACACACCTTCCCTGCAGGTGCCAGCACAAGTGCTGGTGAGCCCCATCTTTCACACGCACCTCCTCTGCCCAGGCCACGCCCTGTGGAAGAAAACCTGGTTTGGGGTTTTTTTTTGTTTTTGTTTTTTTCCTGGGTGGTTTTGTTTTATAAAACCAACATATCACATTGCTGCCCCCCAGCACGTGGCATCTTTTATTTAAGAATTTTCAAGTGTGCTCCTTCTCCCCTTTTTCTTTAGAACATGCTAGTGGAAAATCGAGAAGGAAGCTTGCCAGGTTTCTTGGTAAAGACGGGTTGTCTGTCAGAGGGTTGTCTGGGGGGCGTAACTGCTGCAGTGGAACCGGGAGTGGGGACGCGTCGGTCACCGCAGTCGTCTGTCCACACCCAGCTCCTTCCTCGGGCCTCCCAAGCGCTGCCTGTTTCCATTTTGTCCTTGACCCTCTGAGCCGTGATGGTTCTGGAACCACCTCAAACCCGAGTGTTAGCGCTTAGGCCTCGGTTCCTCGAGGAGGAGCCCCAGAGAGATGCTGGAGAACGTACTCCCCAAGGGGAGCCCCGTGGCCACGGCTGTGCGTTCCACGTCCAGCTCAGTCCCCCGGGACTCATCACAGGGCCCTCGGCTGTGCCCACAAGCACTCCCCGGGTGAGTGGCACTCAGCTCTCACACCCTGCTGGTCCTGGCGCTTGCTATGGCGTTTGCGTAAAAGCCCATAACCGCCACTAATAAACGCTGGGCCCTGCTTTACCTTCACGGCCGTCTTGGCATTTGCAGGTCAAATAGAACTAATTATAAGACTAATGGCTTTAGAGATCTATCTGCAGGGTTTGAGCTGTTGTCGAGTTGACGTGTTTCCAGTTTCTCCCCAAACCTATCTCAGAGTGGAATCATGGATCATCAAGATCGTCCTTCACTGCGCTTTCACTACCGTGGGGGGCGGGAGAAGGCCCCATCCCTGCCTCCATCACTGTGCCTGAAGGGCAGCCCCTGCGCGTAGAGCAGGCTGGCCACAGGGAGCAGACCCACACGGGGCCTGTGCTTTCCACCTGGGCCCCTTTCCACTGGCTCCCCGTTTCCTGTTCACATGCCCTGACAAGCACGTCCACATGCAGCTGAGCTTCGCCATATCTGGTCAGATTTGCTGAGATCAACGAAACAGTTGTCTGGTTTTGTTTTTGTTTTCAAGAGAAGCTTCCAAGGCTGCCACCCTTAGCAGGATCCTTGGGGTTTTTCTGAAGTTTGGAAAGAGGAAAGTGTTTTGCATGTCTCTCCCAGGGTGCCTCAAACGCTGGATAAGAAGTCAGGGGGCCTGGGGATGGAGCTCAGCGGTAGAGCGCTTGCCCCGCATGCACAGGGCCCTGGGTTCAGGCCCCAGCACCACAAAAAAACAAAGTCAGGACCAGTGGACTTTGTGGGGGCATGGGAGCTGGGGTCAAACAAATCTAGATGCCTTCTAGATTTGTAGGCTGCCAGCCCCAGGGTCCTCCTGGCGGCCCCTTAGCAGGGTCTTTGCTCCAGCTTCATCTTCCTGTAAATACTACAGTGCTCCATTGCCACACCAGAGCAGGGGTCTTGGGCTGGGTAGGATCATCTCTAGGCTCGAGGGAGGTTAAGGGCATCTCACAGGTGGGAACATCTTCCACACATGTCCCTCGCTCTGTGACTCCATGACCTGCCTGCCCATGGCTTCCAAGATTGGGGAAAGAAACTCCTCAAACATACGCAGGATCAGGAAAGAAAAGAGCCCAGTGGTTCAGAACAGAGGGGTTCAAGCCAGTTCAACCCACCCACACTCCATGACAGAAACTGAACCGCTGGAGTCATTTGACATGTACACCACAAAGCGTCTAGAGGCGAAGGTCCCCTGGATGGGCTGGTGTCTGTGTGAGGTTCACTGTCACGACCTTTACTTTGAGCTTTTCCCAAGGGCAGTGCATTTTAGCAGAAGGGAGGACCCCAAGGTGGACTCTGACCATAAACCCACCCACCACTGGAACTTCATCACCTTCCATTTTCTTAAGTTCGTTGTTACCTTCGTGATTAGTTTAGTTCTTTTTTTTTTTTTTTTTTTTTAAACATAAAGCAGGCTTGACCAACCCGCCAGGATTATCATTCAGTGCAGATAGATGTCCACCCGTGGGTCTCCATTTATGGGCCGAGGACTCAGTTGGTACTCCCTATTGGCTGTACTGCCATCCTCGGCCCTCGGGAGACCCACGTCACCCTGCAGAGCGGGGCTTCTCCTTTGCACATGATTCTGTGCACAGAATTCACAGTGTGTTCGTTTTGTGACCCGTTGTGGACAAACCCGAGGGCACTGCCTCTGCAGTCCCCGACGTCCTCCCTCAGGGTTGTTCTGAGCTGTGATGCCAGCTGGTCTCTGTGTCTCGGTTTCCAGAGCTATGAAACGAGGATGGTAATCCTGATGGGGTGTCATTAGGATCCATCACATGAACAGGTGACAGTTCTTAGACACAGGCCTAGCCAAGAAGAGCCAGTGTCACCAATCAGGGCTGTTACTGTTACGATATCCACTGTGGTCACCCTGTTATTTTTATGCAATCTTTTCTGTTTACAGTCAGCTGTCCGCGTCACCTTAGGCTGCTGTGACAGGGTCCCATAGAGTAGGGGGCTTAGACACAAACCAGGGTTTCTCATGGTTCTGAAGGCTGGTGTCCAGGTCAGGTGCCAGCACGGTCAGGGTCTGGTGAGGGCCTGCCTGGGTTCTCAGGCATCCTGGCGTGGAGGAGTGGGGTGATCCCTGCCCTCCTGGAAGCTCCTTTGTCCTAAGAACCGGGGAGGGTGCAGACAGGCAGCCGCTACACCCAGCATGGCGGGCAGCTCCTTGCCTCAGCCGCCAGCTTCCTGTTCCTTCCAGCAGGGGGCAGAGCATGCCCCAGTCCCTCTCCTCCACGCTTCTGCTGCTCCCCGAGAGTCTGAGAGTCCGTTACAAGGAGATGTGGTCAGGGATGAGGGTGCGGTGTCTTGGGCCCGTCAGGAGAGGTGCCTCTGCCAGGGCGCGTGTCTGTGTGAGGGTCTACTGTTGTGGCCACCTGCGTTGAGCTAGTCCCCAGGCCTCCTGGGAGAAGACCACCAGCAAGGTCCCTTCCCCTTAGGGTGTTTCGTTCATTTTACGGCAAAGTCAGTTTGTTTACAACAGAATCCCACTGACCATAAAGCTGTACCTGTTGTGGGTCTTTCTGTGTGGAAAAATTATATTCCAATATACAATAAAACACACATAAATATAGTCAGACACTCCCGTCTAGTTTTTCAAATCAAGTCTTCAAAAGTATAAAAAGAGCTAATTGCCATAGCAATTACAGTTAACTGGACATGGTTAGTTAAACATTTATGTACCAGGGGAAAACTTTTTTTTCCCTGTGTCAGTTGATAATTTCTTTTTTATAAAATATTTTTTGCATGTATGTGAGGTCTGTGACTTTATGCTGTAGGACTCATACAGACAGTGCAGTGGTCATTGTGGTGAAGCAGGTGACCACCCACCTCATAGTTACATTTTTTGTCATCAATGCAGATAAAATCCACTCACTTGATGAAAATCCCGGGTACAGTTTGGTAGCGTTGGCCCCTGTTTTGCATGTTGCCTTCTAGTTTCATGTGTGGACAACTTGCCTAGGAAGGCTCACTAGGAACACAGCTTCCTGACAGACAGAGCTGGCCCCACATTGGCAGGGAATGTGCTTTAATTTTACATTACATTCTGTAGCAGAAAATTAGAAGGTATACTGAGGAAAATGTATTTCGAATGGATAGGATTTAACGGAAATCGATTTTTTTTCTTTAATGCATTAATTCTATACTCTGCTGTCTTAGTGAATCACTGCTGGGTCTGTTAAACAAAGCATTTTTTCTTTTAAAGATATTCTGGAGTGTGTACAATAACATCCCCCCTGTGACCAGCCTGCCTTTGAGATGTAGTTACCATTTAATGAGAGGAGAGAGGCGACCACTTTGGTAAGTATCTAACTTGTGACTTCAGGTCACAGTGGGAGGGAGACAGCTGGGGACCTCAGGAGAGAGCTTTTCACCTGTGCATCTCTCACATGGACCCGGAGCAAGCCTGTGATACTGGGCTGTGGCCCAGGGTCTGAGGGCATGTGCCCTCCTTCCTTAATAGCTTGGTGCCAGGACCAGAGGGTTGGACACGGAGTTTGCCCAGGTCAGAGTCTCAATCAGCAGCAAGTTCTGTCTCAGTCCTTCATCTAAGTCTGCTATTTACTCACTATTAAAATGAAAATGATTCTCAGCTCACTTAGTGGCAAACCACAGAAACCTAAATTGAGTCAAAAGTGGATTTTTCTGGAGCCCCTAACCCAGTCCCCTGGTAGGGGTTATCCGATGGATTCGCATCCAGGTCTGCAGCTGTTATCAACAGCCCTGGGCCACCCTCCCCAGAACTTTCCTGGCTGGTTGAGTTTCCAGGCAGCCTCCTATTAGTGGTGGCAAATGGCCTTTGCAAGCTCCCCGTGGACACAATTTGGAGTGTAAAGTGGAGCTGTGCTTGCATCCCCCATCCCCAGGGGCTCCAGGGAGCCTCTGGCACCACCTCCTTGAGACTGAGGACCCTCTTCCAACACCCTCCCTGCCCTGGTCTCTGCTTTCTGTCCCCTCCACCCACCCGCTCCAGTTCAAGGACCAGGGCAGCTTCCGGAGAGATGCCTAATGGCGTCTGTTTTCGAGGTCATCCGTTGTTGAAGCAGACGTAGGCAGGAAGGCCTTTGCTCAGCCAGGCTGAGCTGTGTGCCCTTGGGTGTAACTGTGGACCTTGCTCTTCGATCCAGGGAAGAGGACAGTAATGCCAAAGGTGGAGTCTGGAAGATGAAAGTCCCCAAGGACAGCACGGTAGGTTTGTCCCCATCACTTCCCGGGTGGAGCTGCTGGCTGCATGCTGGGACCCTACCCTAATTTTCAGAAGCCTGCCAACAGGCTGGGGGTGAGGAATTCATTTCGGCCCCTGGTGATGTTCCGCTTTACACTGTCACCTTGAAATGTATCGTGCCTCTGTGGGGAAAGGGTGGGTGCAAGGGGTGACGCCCGCTCACTTTGCAGAAAGTGACCAAGGGAAGCAGGAGCCCTCCCTCCAAGGCTCCTCTCCTGGACCGTAAGGCAAAGGGCTCCTGAGAATGGCCACGGCTCGCACTCGAGAACAGGCTGCGCATCTTGACCTTCTGTGGGTTTCATGGGAGGCTGCCCCCAGCCTCTCCCGGAGGCCTGGTGGGATGCTGGTTTGCAGAAGCCACGCCTCAGGAGCCCAGATTTTCGGGGCCTGGGAGCGGGCTGCAGTTCCTCAGACTGTCTGAAAATCAACACAAGCATTAAAAGTGGCTGTATTCTACCCGGGGAAAGCACAAAGCTTCACGGAAAATGAACAAAAGGGAAAGAGGTTCCCAGCCTCAGCTTTTTAATGGTTTCTCTCCTGTGGATAAGCTCTAAGATTGAAACATCTCCAGGACCCCTGATGCCTGAACTGGAGCAATTTCCCCGTAAATACAGACTTAAAAGATAGGACCGGATTTATCTGTCAGGGTACCAGCCGTCACCCAGGTGCGTGGCTCTGAGATGCGTCACTTGGTGTACTTGATAAAAATATCAGAAGAATAAACCACACACCAGGCAAGGCCTACGAGCCCCCCGCCCACCTCAGAGAGATCACAGAGAATGAAAAGGAAGCACAGAGTCTTGGGCTGTGTTCTTAGATTTCACCGAGAATTCTTTCGCCTTGCTGGGTTGTTGACTCACACTAGACCTTAAATTCTGGAGGGAGCAGGCCTGCTGTCAGGGTCCACCGAAAAGTGGCTGAGAGGCCGTTTCCCCTCTGTCCTTACTAGCGCCTTGGCCACCCTTGGTCCCAGGGAACCTTTCCTGTTGGTACAGTGCCCAGAGCCCAAGCAGCTGGGCCTGCTGGGCCTCACCCTCCAGTGGCAGTCTGGTAGGCCCGGCCTGCCCTCAAGCAAACAGGACTGTGAACTCTCCTGCCCTGGACACTTCTACCTACCTCGGCCTCATCACTAACAACACAGGACCCAAGCTACACAGATACAAGGTCAAAGTGAGGACTTCAAGAGGGAGGACCAGTAGATGAGGAGGGAAGTCTAGGAAAGAGGAGGAAACTGCTTGAGGGTGGAGGGCCGTTGCCTTGGTTAAAGGGTGTGTGGCCGCAGGGGCCTCAGGAAAATTGCTATCACATGCGGTTACCTTGGGTCCAGTGCCTGGCCCAGGCACCTGCAGCCGTTCATGGGACCTTCCTGAAGGTGGTGCCGTTTGCTTGCAATCTCTGTGCTCAGCCATCCAATGCTTTCACTGCTGGAGGCCCCTCTCAATCCTGAGAGCTCAGCCGCATTGTTACAGCCCTGCTCACTCGAGGGACCGATGCTCAGGCCCTTACCCTGCCCAGCAGCCTCTGCGGATTCAGTGTGGGGAGACCACAGAGTCTGTGAGCTATGGCAAGGACAAAGGAGACCTACCTTTCAAGGGGAGGAAGTGAGTGGACTGGTAGCCTCCAGGTCCCAAGTGCACGTTAGACCACGTCAGGGCATGTGTGTGGCCGGAGCTCCAGCATTTCCCACAGCCAGGAGGTAGACAGAGCGTGGATGAGCCCTCTCAGGGCATCGCACATGGTCACCCAGAAGCCTGCAGAGTGGGACCGTGCAGGTCTCCAGGATCCAGCGAACGTGGACTTCCCTTCAGCGTTCTTTCCTGGGGTGACCTTTGAAGTACTTTATCAGATGCAAGAAAGAAAGAGAAAGATTCTGCCAGTGGCACTCAAATACAATCATGTCCAATCAGGGAGAGGTGAAGAAACCAAAAATAACAGTCTTTTGGATGCATCCCTGCCCCCTCATTCTTCCAGCTTCGTCAGGGGCCCGCCAGCCGTCGGCTGTCCCAAGACTTTGATCTCTCGTGTGTGTCTGGGAAGGGCTGTTTGTAAACCAGGGCGCCACGTGCTCACGGTAGGTGTTCACCCCGTCGTCTGTGGGTGCAGCTGTGGCCACGGGAGGTGTGTGAGGAGGGTGCTGGAACCTGTACCCCTGCTGAGCGCAGCCGTCTGGAACTCTGTGTGTTCTGTTTTGTCTTTTTATTATTTTCCCACTTCAGTCCACGGTTTGGAAAGAGCTGCTGTTGGCCACCATCGGGGAACAGTTCACCGGCTGCGCAGCAGCAGGTAAGGGAGTCGCCACTGTGTCCTCCGCGCCGGCGAGCGCGGCCCAGCTGGCTGCCTGCACAAGGCCGTCTGCGTGTTCCTCTTGCCTTGTGTGGCAGGCGTTGGCTTGGGAACTGTGAAGTTATTGGCCTTTTTTTTCATGTGATCACAGGGTCCAGTGTTAGGTGTGGGTGTCTGTGTACATGTGCATATTTCCGTATGTGAACGGTCATCCTTAGGTTCTGCACCCACAAATTCAGTCAGTCACAGATCAGAAGTATTGGAAAAGATAAACTGTGCCTGGATTAAACACACACATCCTTTTTTTCCTTGCACTTATTCTCGGAACAGAGCAGTATAACTATCTGCATAGCTTTAAGGTTGCTATGTAACATAAACATACGCTGCTATGTAGTATGAGGACCTCGAGAGGATTTCAGGGACAAGGGGGTTATGTGCAAATTCTATGCCATTCATATGGGGGAATTGAGCACCTATGGGTTGTAGTGTGGGGATCCTAAAACCAGTCCCCTGCTGATACCAAGGAGTGACTACATCGCATGCACACCTGCAGGTGTGCATACATACACACACACACAGAGCCTATAAATATTTCCATACATAACTCAACTTTGTAGTATCCACAACCATCTGTCCAAAGTAAACAGGCAGAAAGAAAAGACACGCTTGCCGTCAGTGGGCCCTGGGTGCAGTTGGTGTAGCCCTCCTCCATCTCCTCTGCATCTTCTGGAAGGGGAAGCTGCCTTGGTGTCCAGCAGGGTTTGTAGGGAGGCAGGGACCCTCTGCCCTGCTCAGTTCCTGCCCCTTCCTCTTATTCTTTGTGGCCTTTGCTCAGAGAAGACTTTCATGGGGGTAGGGGGCACCCACTGCCACCCCCCAGGGTCCCACAGCAAGGGGCCCTATGAACACCTTTCTCTTTTGGTGCTGGCGTGGGACCCAGGGCCTCGTGCTGAGCTCAAGCTCCTCCCCTGAACCGGCGCCAGCCCCCCTGCAAGCACTTGGGTTTTGCGTCCATCAGGAAACCACTCGAGGACCCTATAGCTGCCCGTGCAGAGTTCTCTCTCCCTCTTGGCCCTTTTTCTGAAGGCGTGGGAGGTAGACCTTAGAATGACCTCTTCTCTGATCCACTTCCAGCGAGGCCTTCAGTGTCCTCTTATTTATCAGCGTTCTTACTCTTTCCTGCTAAAAGTTTTGCACAGTGACCCTCTGACCCTCAGAGGGCCGCCTGTACGCACCCCTGAGGGGCCTCCCAGCCTAGGCACGGCTACAACCCCTCTCCCCAGCAGTCCCAGAGATTCCACTTTGGTTTTGCTTACTTCTTCCACTACTTTCTATCCACTTAAGGCAAAGCTTAGGTTAAGGTAAAAGTGTCTTAGAAGTCTCGATTCCTTCTGGGTCTGTGGGGAGCATTAGCAAGTTTACTCCGGGCTTTCTGCATGTGACCACGAGCATGTGGACCCTGGGAGAGGAAGTTTGTGTAGGAATTGTTCCTATTTCCAGAACCAAGGGGAAGTCTAAGTGGTAGATGCCCAGCCCTGAGTGAGGAAGGCCAGGTGCCCTGGGGCTAGGACCCATCGCTTTTCCACCAGCTCGCTCTGCCCCTGGAAGCCAGCGGGTGAGCCCTTCTGGGCCGTGTCTGTCACCTTGGAGTAGCTGCTTCTCCTGACAATACTGTCTTATGCTGCAGGTTGATTCCACTATGGATAGTATGTGCTTGCCTGTGGGCCTGTGTGAGCCGGGCCATTTGACCAGGCTCTGGGAAGGCCTGTGCTCTTAGCTATGCCAGGTGCCCAGAGCTGAGCTCAACCAAAACACAGACACTTCAGCCTGTGTGGTACCCACCTGCTACTTCTCCTGCCGACCAGTGGTGTAGAAATGGTCATCCTAAAGCCGGTCGTCCTGAAGGCGGGATGCACAGATTTCCCCAGAAGGCTGGTCTAGCGGCTTCATGGTCTCTCCTGATGGTGGAAAGCCACCCAGCCTCCCTCTTTCTTTGATAATTCCATTTTTACACGAAATGTATCATTGAGCTCTAACAACTTTATTTTTAAATGGGAAATGTATGCCTACATCGACAGCCTCTTTTCTTGATGGGATAGTACATTTCTGAGGTTGGCCACCCGGAGAGGCAGTGTGGGGTTTTGTGTGTTTTCCGCTTGTCTACACACAGTGCACAAATACAAAGCCCACACTTTCTAGAGCCTGGTAGATAGTCACGGAGTACGTACATCCCGGTCACTAGCATACAGACCAATAAGAAGGACATCACCAACCCCCGGAGCCTCCCCTGCCCTCCCTCCCCTCAGAGGGGCCACCGACTCCCCTTCTTCCCCTTCTTCCCATCCTGCCCGTTTCTGGACATCTCTCTTAAGTGGAGTCACTGTCGTGCACATCTGGCCAGGTGCAGTTTTGTTTCAACAGGAGAGAAGGAAGAGAGAGCGAGAGGGAAAGGGAAGGATTGTTTCATTGAAGATGATTTGAGGAACTTAGACGAGGCTTTATTGAAGTTATACTCAGATAACAAGGTGTCTTAACCTCCAGAAGACGATTGGAGAGACGGGTGGCATGAACACTTGGAGTTGCAGACTAGCAAATTGGGTGAAGCGCATTTCCCAAAGCGGCCTTTCCCAGTGGTGGCGCTTGTCTTTGGCACGCCAGCCATGGACGCCGCGTGTGCAGGTGCAGAGAGCTGAGCTCTCTCATGCTCTGCCCTGGACATGAAGGCCAGCAGTGAGGCCTGGACTGCCATCACCGCTCGTCAGCCTCAGCAAAGCAGCTGAGAGCACCTAGCAGTGGACAAGGCTTGCTGTGCCACCAGTCGGCTGTCCACAGACAGGCCCTGGCCTGGAATCTCATTTAGAAAACACAGCCAAAAATGAATAAATAAGTTAAAACTAAAAATAGAAAACAAAGCCTCCCCTAAAGAGTGCAGGCATCTGCCTCCATGGCCATGCACTGAGAGACGGTACCAGCCGAGCCTCGGGGAGCTTCCCTTCCGCTGCACGCACAGCCCTAACAGATGGTTCCTGGTCCTCAGCCCCGCCTTCAGTGCAACCAGAGGGAGCTGGTGGGAGGCACCAGAGGGCGGGAAGGGCTCCTAGGGAAGGAGCAGGACAGTCACAGAAAGCAGATGTGCAGCTGGGAATGCAGGGTCTGGGCCCACTGAGCACTGGGGCAAAGGGCACCAGCCACCCAGGCTCTGCAAGAGTCTGGCAGAGGGTTGGGGGACATTCTTGCTGTTCTCAGCTAAGACAGCAAAGCATAGAGATCATTTGAAGAGTTCATTTGGGTGCACTTGGCATTCAGAGGGTAGGGGATTATGCAACCTGTTGCAGACAAAGTCTCGTCACAGGGTGACATGTTTGAAGGGGAAAATGACTTATCTGGAAAATGCATTTTGGCTGGAACACTTACCTGAGTCCCCAGGTGGATGAGACTGCTGTGCTGTGCACACGGCACACTGCCACCCAACACGCCCCATTAAAACCGTTCCTCACGAGGGCTCAGGGACCCTGCTTCCCCTGAGGAAGAGGAGGTGGACAGGTACTTAAAAGCAATCCCATGGACTTGAAGCTGTCTCAGTCCTGTTTCCCCATCTTTCACAGATGACGAAGTCATAGGAGTGAGTGTCAGCGTGCGGGACCGGGAAGATGTCATCCAGGTCTGGAATGTAAATGCCTCCCTGGTGGGCGAAGCGACCGTTCTAGAAAAGATCCATGAACTCCTGCCCCACATATCTTTCAAGGCTGTATTTTATAAACGTAAGTGCTTCATTTCCACTTATTATTTTGGAGCTTATTCGATCCTCTTTCAAAGATAGACCCTGTCGCAGAGGAGGCAGAGGCAGAGCAACTTGAAACCCTGTCACTTGGACAATTCGATGAAACACACTCGAGTGTTTTTTTTTAATCAAGTTGAGTCTCCAAAATTAAAATGAGGCTTTATCCTTGCCTGACCTTGTGCCTCCAAGAAGGAAGAACGCATTGTGTTTGTGATTTCAAACATTTAAATCTAAACTTGAATTTGTCCTTCTCAGAAAAAACAAACAAACAAACAAAAATAAAACAAATTACACTCCATTGGAAACACTGGTAACCAAAAATGCCATTATGAGAGCCGAAAGGTAGGTGTTCAATCATCCCTTCATAAACGGGGATTTATAATGTATAACAACATCTGTGTCTGTGGAGGTCACCCTTCCCGCGCAGATGTGACTGAACCTTCTACTGCAGAGCTAATACTTGCTCACGACGCTGCCCGGGACCCAGAGAGGAGCGGTACCCGCGTGCAGTGTGGAATGTTAGCGGTGTGGAGAGCTGTGTGCACCCTTTGTCTCCATTCATGACTCCCATGCACGGCTTATGTGTTCTTTTGAAGAAGTCATCTTTTTCATAATGAAGCCACCTTAAGGCTGCTAAGCCCGTGTGTGGTACATCAAGCTGCAGGGTTCACTTTGAACAAGCAGTCAGAAGGGCTGACGGCCCCCTAAACGTGTGATAAATGTCCTGTGTCGCAAACAGTCCCTGGAGCTACTAATGCATGTTTTTGTTTGTTTTTTTTGTTTGTTTGTTTGTTTGTTTTGACTACTGTATTTCATCAAAGCTAAGATGCTCTTGATGATAAGAGGTCCCATTTTTTTAGTATTACTAAGAAAAAAAAAGGTTTCCAATTGAACTGTGAGCACATTGGCGATTTCATGGTTCTTCAGATAGGAAGGGGTGGAGTGGGAGCATCTTAGAATTGCTGAAATACACATCATCATCATCATCATCTCACTTTTTCAAACTCCTTGCCAAAAAGAATAGCAAATTTTGTTTAGTGATTGTCTAAACATAGTGATATGAAAACTAAGGCCCCGTGTAGGGAATTGTCCAGGCACCTGCAGACAGCTCAGGCTTTGCTGAGGGAGACTGATGGGGTGCCGCAGGTGCTCAGGAGGGACCAATCCTTTGAATTTTAAATGAAAGGTTAAATAAAAGACCAGTGACGATGCTGTAGAAGGTGTTTATTGTCTGTGCAGCGTGGAGAGTACAAATCTGTCCATGCCATTTTTATTCTTTAGGGACATATTGGTTGCATCTTCATCCCAGATACTAATTTCAAGACCTCTAAGGCTCTTTTCTATTCCATGAGACTGACCAGCAGAAACTCAAAAGACAGTGGGCTTTGTTGCCATTTATGCAGGGGCCGAGACGTCCCTCGCTATTCCGAGCAGCCCCACACTGACTCAGGACAAGGGTAGCCACGAGGCGCCATGCAGCCAGGTCTGGGGCAGCCCTCCCCACCACACCATCCCTTTTCTTTCTCACCTGAGCATGGAGGAGGTTGGCGACAGATGATCTGCAAGGTCCTTTCTTCTTCAGAATTCTAAGAACAGGTTTCCTGTAGCCACCGGTCAGCAGCAGCTCAGCATGGTAGGCGTGTCTTACTAGGGAATCAGGCCACAGGGTGGTTCGGCTGGTTGGCAGGGCCATGGTAATGACCAGGAGCAGGGAAGGAGGACTCACAGATTGGCTGTGTGATAGCAGGTGGGGAGAGAGAAGCCATATGGGGAAGGCAGATCCACCTGGCCAGCTGATCAAGGTGGGTAGAGACCTAAGGTGGAGGCTGGGGCCACGCCTGTGACCAATGCAGAGCTGGGTACAGTCTCAGCGAAACCCATACTCTAATGGCACAGATGAGCATTTGGAACTCACATTATTCTCAGAATTTGGAATGGAAAGGCAGGCTGTGCTCTTTGTTTTGTATGAAGCAGACAACTTGACTGAGCAGGGCCCCACCAGGCTTCCCCAAAACCAGATCCACAGCCCCCAAAATAGTCTGGGACCAACCTAGGGTAGAAATGGCCGACTGTCCTTTCCTGTGTCTTGCTGATAGGCTCCTCTCTCAGCATCCACCAGTGTGCAGAGGTGGGCGACGGAGGAGCTTCCATGCAGGAAGGATGCCAACACGTTCCATCACAGCCTCTAGTGGTTGAGCGAGGCCTCTAGCGGTTGAGCGAGGGCTGGGCCATTGCTGCGTGATTTTAACACAGAGTATCTGAGACATGCACAGTGTATACCAGATATGGTGGTGCACACCTGTTAATCTCAGCTATTCAGGAGGCTGAGGCAGGAGGATTGCAAGATCAAGGCCAGCCTCAGCAATTTAGCGAGACCCTAAGCAACGTAGTGAGACCCTGTCTCAAAAAATAAAAAGGACTGGGGATGTGGCTCAGTGGTTAGGCACCCCTGGGTTCAATCCCCAGTACCAAAAAGAAAGAAAGAAACACACAGTGTACAGACACCACACACACACACACACACTCACACACACACACATACCCTAGGTGTGACCAAGGGTCCTCTCTGAAGTGAACACTGTTGAAAACAGGGGCAGGCAAACAGCAACCCGAGCCAGATCTCCCCCAGATCCCTCCCTGCTGCCCTCTCCCTCCTTCCTCACCTGCTTTTGTATGGCTACTCCAGAGGATGGGTTTTTACAGTTTAAAATAGCTGGAGAAAAATCAAAAGAAGAACTGTATTTTGTGAAACACGAAAATTTATATGCATATCAGCTTTTAGAGTCCGTAGTTTCCTCGGCTTGGGCAAGTGTCCATCTGTATTCATATTTTCTGCAGTTGTTGTAATGCAACAGGAGGTACTACTTTCAGAAACAGTCTGCTGTCCCCTGGCTCGGAGAGCAGGTGTCCATTTCCACCCCTCCCACCTTGCTGCCCTGAGATTTCTAGAGCACCCTCCAGGCCCCTCTCCTAGTGCTGTTCAATATGGCTTTAACAGTTATGTGTCCCTTGCAGCATTTAAGCGAAGGCTGCCCCAGACTGTTCTTCACACCCACAAGTAATCAGAGTCTCTGGACAGTCTGTGTCTCTGGCCTTATCACTTGTAGACCACATTGCTGCAGTTCTGTGGCTTCTCTGACCCTGCAGCAGAGAATGTTTCATTGCAGGCCAAACCAGGCTTCCTTTAGTGTGTGCCCTAAAAGATCTTTCTTAAAAAGGAAAAAAAAAACAAGCACAGGGAAATATTTGTAAAGCTGTAGCCGTAAGATATGCTAAGTGAGGTCAGATTTCAGGCTACTCCTAGGATTTTGACCAACCCCGGGTAACCCTGGGAGCTGTGTGGTGGTCTCCCCTGTGTTTTTCAAATGAAGAGAATGTCAAGGTGGTTCTAAAGGACGAGAAGTCCTGCCCCGGCCCCAGCACTAGTCTGAAGAATTGAGTCTGTATGAAACACAGGAGAAGGGCTTCAGAAGTGAGATGGCAGTCCACCTGTGTCTCCCTAGGACACGCTGCCAGTGAGGGCAGGATGGGGACAAAGCACACGGGATCCTGAATCTCCCTGGCTCCATCAGACCTAGCTCCACAGTGATCCCTAAGCAGGTCCAGAAGTAGGGTTCTCAACAACATGGCCTCCGCCTGGGAGGACCTGTTACACATAGGTCTCCTGGAGGGCTTCCCTGTCCTGTCTTCCGCTTTAAAAGTCTTCGAAAACATTTGTGGTAGCATGATTTTTTTTTGATCCTAGAGTTCATAATTATAATTACTAATTTTGCAAGCCAGATAATAGGGCTGAAAATCCGCTGGGGGTCGGGCATGATGGGAAAAAAGAAAAGACCCGGGAGTTTTATGAATGTTTAGGCAGCAAAGCGGAAGAGCCTTTCTGTACCGCCTGGTGGTCCCCTCCTGGCTCAGCCAGGCTGGAGAGGGGCAGGTAGGGCAGGCCCGCCCCTGCGTCTTCGGGTGCCTGTTCCCTGAGGTCTTTGCCTGTAGCCCAACGTCCTCCCTCATCAGCACTGGGGATGCGTCACCCTGGCAGGCCCAGCAGGAGGAGACAGGCAGCGTGCCCACTGCTTGCTGAGCCCTTGTTTTAATTTCCATGATTGCGTTTCTCAGGAAGTGCACGCCTTAGCTAACAGTTATGGCAAAAAAAAAAAGGTACCTGAGCGCTTGCCAGAATTTGGGGAAGCTGGAGGACGGTTGGCCCATCCTTTGCTTAAAGTTTTCTTTCCTTTTTTTCTTTTTTTGTTTCTTTCTGTCCTTTAGCCCATGAAGAGCATCATGCTTTTGAAGGAGGACGTGGAAAACACTAATTGCACTCTAAAGAATTCTTTGTCCTTTGCTGATTGGTTTTGGAAACGGTCTTAACAGGAGGGACAGTGAAGAGAAGACCTGCCGAAGCCTGACGCTGGTCAATTTAGAGTGGGTTTCTGTCCTTGCAGAGTGGCAATTAGGACTCACAGTGGCAAGAGCAGCTGGTGGGGTGGGGAGGAGGGGTGGGTTGCTACCGTTGCTTTTTTTTTTTAAACAAAAAAATTTTTATATTTTTAAATTCTCTGGTTTTTTCACTCTGGTTTTTTTTTTTTTTTTTTTTTTTGGCCCTGTATAATTCTTTCTTCGGGCTAATTATTGTTTTCTGCACTCCCTGTTCACTCTGAATGGCTCTGTTTCCCCTAGTTAATGAGACTCTGCGTAACTGCCTTGGAGGCCACACGTACCAGCTCGTAGGAGCACTAGCTGGAGAGCCTGGCTCCTGGTTGTTTGTTGTGACACATTCCTGCAAACCATGAGCTGGCCATTGTTTTTTCTGTCTCTGGGAAAAGAGAAACCATACTTTAGCTGAGTTTGCACTGACATCACACACATCTCTTATTTTCTGTTTAAAACGTTTTTCTTCTTTTTTTTAGCAGTAAAAGGAAAATAACGGTCAGTTTGCCTAACATGAAAACGATAAGTACATTTTAGTATCAGAATAGAAATCGAACTCCAGGTCTTTGGAATCTCAGTGCAAATGTTTCTAATGGTTACAGAATTTCAACTGGGCCTTTTCGATGCCCGGCTTGGAGCAGTGGCCTGGGATTTCTCCCAGTAGTAAACCTGCTATTTCCACTTTAAGAGGAGCCCATATTTTTTTTTTTGTTTCAGTTGAGCTTCTTCCACAGTTCAGGTGTGTTACCCCCCTTAGGACTTTCCAAATCACTTCCATCACGTTGTTAAAGGACCCCCATCCCTGCTCCTCCACTGGGTTCTTTCTGACCCCACATGGCCTCTATCCTGGCAGCTGTCCCCTCCATTGTCACCTAGGAGAAGGAGTTTAGATCTCATTTCTAAGGATACATGTGAGCATTCCCAACGCTGACCCTTGAGCACCTCCTGTCCATATTAATGATTGGCATTGTTGACACAGAGTAATCACTGCCAAAGAAATACCCGTTTCAGTAGAAAGAAACGGCCACATGGGGAACACGGACACCTGCTCAGAACATGCCAGCTCCCCTCCCTCGACTTTGCCACACTGGGTGCTTTTACCTGGGCAAGGGCAGGTGCGGGAGGCGCCCACTGCTCCTAGCCTGCTGGAGTCATGGGAACGGTATAGGCACACATTTCTCAAACCTCATGGTCCCAGGACTTTCAGCTCCTGTGGCAGGGCAGCCTCTCCAGAGAGGCGGGCTGCTCCAACCCCTGAGTAAGACTCTCCATGCAGACAGGGGACTGTCCACAGCGCCCATGTGGAAGCTCCCGCCCTTCACTGGCATCACAAACCACACCAGCCATGATAATCACCAATCATAGTTTTTGAAAGTGCTTTTTTCTAAACTAGAGTTTTTCCAGCAGTTTCACTGTGAGGCAGAAGAATATTAAGTCCATTTAGCAAAAATCTGGGACGTAGATCTGTAGACGATGTACGTTTCTCTGAGCATTCAGCTTATTTTACAATTATTCCTCAAGGATTTAAAAAAAGTTATTCTGGACATGAAATTCTTTTTTTATAATATACGTATTTTTCTGATTGATGAGAAAAAAGGATAAAATGGACTTCAGCATAATTGTCATATATATTTCCATAAGTAAATGGATTTTGAGGAAATTTTATTTTTTGGGCTTTATTTAAAGCATTTGTGATGACGTGTTTAACTTTTGCCTGTATGTAGCCTTTGGAGTAAAAATAAAATAAAATAGGAATGTTAGGCTCATGTTAATGATTTCCAGTTTTTACTGTGTATGATCTTGGAACCTGATGGGCACACACAGTAGATTTTTTTTGTCCCAATGAACTTCTGCAACTATTTCTGACCCTCTGGAAAACACCAACCTGAGAAGGATTTAATTTGCCTCATGTTAAGAACCTATCATCTAAATTTCTTTAAGAGTGGATTTTGTCAGATTTTGCTTTGGAAAATTGTTTTAATTGAATATTTAGTCATAATAGACTTTGTATGAACTAAGCTGATTTAATCAGTTTAAAAACCTCTCATTACCTTCTTAGATTAAAGAAGCTAATACTCCTCTGAGATGGAAGGAAATCTTTCGCAGGGCAGGTGACTTTGGCGTTAGGCAGTTTACCCCTCTTGGACAGTGCTGGGGGGGGACCTCGGTCCCATCGGCCAGGTCCTCGCAGGGGCGGCCTCTTAGTCTGGGAAAAGAGCCACGGGGAGTTCCAGGAGCTCACTCTTCCTTCTGGTGGTTCCTCAGGGGCTGCGATGCAGAGCCAGGAAACCGGATTGAAGCTTATATGTTTTCTGCCCCCACAACTGCCTGATTGCCATACCACAGGCATTTCCTTCCATTAGGAGAGCGGGACCCGGTAGGTGAGGGTCAGCAGCCCCCTTAGAGACTGGCTTGTACGGCATTTGGGTTCTTTGGTATAAGCACGTTCTGAAGCGCTAGCTTCCTCGATGTTAAGGTCTTCTCTTCCACCCCAGCTTTCCCTCGTGTTTGAAATAATGACAGTTTACAGCAAACTTGTGCATGTGATAGAATGTTGCTATAAATTTGTGGTACACTTGATGTAGGAAAAAAGCAGGAGAAGGAAGACAGGATCCTGGTAACTGTAAGGTGAAGCCCACTCTCAGCCCTGGCCTCTCCTGGACTAGCTCTGTACCCACACACACAGCCACAGGACATCACACTCAGGAGGACCCTGAAAGAGTGGGGTGCCACAGACACAATACCCAGCCCACCAACAGTGCCTCCCCCGGGCGCAGGGCCAGCAGACCAGGGCTGGGTGCTACAGGCTGAGCCAGCCGCCTCCCAGCCGTGGCTCTTCGCGGCTTTGACCCAGAGCTGACAAAATCGGCCTCGGTCACTTGGTGGCGCTGCCTCCCAGCCAACAGCCCCCCACCCGCTGCAGACTCTGCCCAGGCATGTTTGTGGGACTGTTAGAAGATCCTACCGCACGTTGCTCTTAGGCTTTCAGACAAATTAGATTAGAAGGTGAAAAAGTCATCTTAGTGGTCGACAGTTGGTTTTTGTACACCTAATAAAAATGCGTCAAAAAGAGAACTCTCCAGACACGCTTAAAAAAAAATCTTGAATCCTAAGTTCTCATCGGCCCTATAGGCAGTCATGGAGATTAAAACAAACATAACAATAAGAGATACAGGAAGTATTTCATCAAATAGTATGCCTGAAGACAGAAAGATAAGATATTTTTTCCTTTTTAACTTGCTGAGTATAGCCTGTCACACACACACCCCGCGCCCCTCCCTCCTCAGACACACACCTTCCCTGTATTTTGAGTTTCTGGAAGATTTCACTCATTCCAAAGAAGTGGACTGCCTGTGCACTGTGGAAGTTTCTTAATATACTGAGGCCATTTAGAATGATTCTAGAGTTTGGTGGCTCAGGACTGTAAGAAGCCTGGGTCATTGTCTCTGTTGACAATGAGGAGTCCTCCAAGGGCAAGAGGAAACAGACAAGGTCCAGGGAAGAGCCCCAGCTGAGTTCCCCTGCGGCAGTTAGACGGGCCTCCTTGTACCTCTCTCAAAAAGAAAAAAGCCCCTCTAGATTCCCTGCCCTTTCCACTGTACTGTGCTGGGTTTGTTTTCTGTTATCTTTTACATAATGCATCAAAATCTAAGACCTTACTTTGTTAACACATTGAAGCCACAAGTCCCTGATTTCATGGTACTGACCTGGCTCAACATTTACAAGAAAACTCAGGGGTTCTTAGAATTTGAGAGCAGAAGGGACCTTTGAGATCATCTTCCAGGGTTTCTCACTCCTGAGCACACACCAGAATCTCAGGTGCTCGCTCACCTGGGGCTGTCTCCAGCTCACCTGGAGGTCAAGGAAGGCTGGACATTTGCACTGGCACACCCCAGTGACCCTAATGCTGATGGTTCTTACTTGAGAGTGCCTGCTCTTACCCAACCTCTGCATATGACAGGTGAGAAAAACCCATCCCCAAGCCCGCTCAAATACCTGAGAGTCCTGATTCAAATCTGAAACACCCACGATCTTGTGAAAGCTGCAGAAAACCATTATTACCAAGACTTGAGCAGACGATGTTCATAAATAAGAACTTTATGGCCAGGACCACAGCTATCCTAAGCAGCCCATCTCTGGAAGTCTATAATATAAAACCTTACATGCAGAGTGCTGGCTTTTCTCTTTTATAAATACCATTTCAGCCTGTTAAGAGAAAAGAAATTAACGTTCAGAAAAAGTAGCTACTCCATATGCGCAGTAACTACTTTTCTATAATGTCTTATAGCATCTGGGGTTCAGCATCATTGAACAAGATTAAATGAATGTTATAGAGCTATAAAATTGCATGTAAAATAACGCAAAACTGTGCAGATGACTATCAAAGTAGCCTGGGAATGAATTTCCACTAAAATTAATTGTCACTTTCTAAATGTAGCTTAGCAAAGCTGTTACTAAACTGAAGGGATTCTTTAATACATAGAAGTCTCAGAAAATCCAATGAGTGTCCCCAAACCCTGCGAATGATAAGCAAAAGTCATTGTGAAGTCAATATTTTTTTGTTCTTCATTGCTCCTGAAATTTAGAGTGCCATCTTATATGTGTGTGTTGAATGTGCCTTAGAATATCCAATACGACAGCCTTTGGATATTCTCTTGTGTCCCTCTGAAATCGCAAGGTGGAAGGAATCTGTGTTAAGTGTTGCGTTCAAGTTGCTGCCTGAGGAAGTTATAAACTCACAGAACTGAAGATTTCTAATTTCAACCTGTGATCCTGAAGTCAGGATTTTTCTTGAACATTTATCTCGAAACAAGTGATTATTTGGGATTTATTAAACTGGTGACATTGCATTAGAGAAATAAGCATGAAGTAAATATATGTGTTTCTGAGTTCTCTATAGAAAAGGAATGGCACCTATTGTCTTTTTACATACAAAGATGCAGTTTTCAGTAAAAGTTTAAGGTAAGCATTTTAATTTCAGCACTTCTCATTATATAATGAACAGGGGCTGTTAAAGGACTTTGAACATTTCAATAAACTTACAGGGTCTGTGTTTTCAAATGGAGTTGTTAATTTTGTGAGCATACAATACATTTCTCGCAAATTTCGCAGACCTTCATCAGGTAATGTGGCTTTCAACCATTGTTATGTTTTTTTTAAAAATGCATTAACGCTATCTTTTGAATGTTTGTTGATAATGAGTCACTCTAACTTTGCACGATTTAGTTTTGTTTGAGCTATTGCTCAGAAGAATTAGAAATCTGAACTAATGGGCACACTTCAGCTTGAGATGACGAGCATCCTTTGCCCTGAATTTAAAATCTTATCAGTTGCCTTGAAAGGCATTCATCCTTTGTAGCCTCCTACCTGCATAAGCTGAACCAGGTTTGCTGGCCTCCTGTTTTGGATCTCTGGTGCCCCCCACCCCCATTTATACCATCTGCGCCCTGTGCCGTCAGGGACCCTTTCACATCTGGCTACAAGCTGGTGTAATGCCCTCCCTTTTGATCTGGGCTTCATTGAGTGATTTGCTCAGTATTTTTAAGGTCAGACTGAAAAGTTTTCTGTTATAGTTATTTTTGATTTTATACTGTGTGTGGTGTTTGATGTTCGGCTACATGTGAAAGTTGCTTCTATGAGCCAGTAATTTTTATTCCAGCCTTTTTGCAGCAATAAGGTAAGATCAGTCCGTCCTCTTCTTACTTGAAAACGTAGTGATTTATGTGTTTAGTGCAAATGTTTATTCGTGCCAAAGTTCTTGCAGCGTTCTAATTTGGGACTCGATTGCTATGAATTTGTGCTCCTTCCTCTTTCAAGTTAAAATTTTACAGAGTGTGCTTAAGTGTTATTAGTTTGCAGAACTTTATTTTGAGACCTTTCCTAATCTGTTACCACTGATTTCCCACTCTGTCTTTTGGTTCTTGCGGTGTAGAAATGTCATTTTTATCCTCCAGGTTTAAAACTCCATGCAATTTTATCAACCACCCTGCGTGATCTTAGGTTCCAAGGGTGTGTGTGTGTGTGTTTGTGTGTGTGTGTGTGTGTGGTGACGACAACACTCCTGTTTATTCCATACATGTTGGAGCTTTCCACCCCCAGGTCTCCTGTGTTTGAATCTTCTGGCATTTCTATGGTACTCACCGCCTGTGGGGCACGGTCAGCCATGGGGCTCATGGTTGTCTCTTAAAAAATACATCTTGTTTGTTTAATTATTTTTCTTTGCCCTTTAACTCAGAACGGTTTTGCTTTAGAATGAGTCAATTACTCTCTTCCCCTTTTGCGCTATAATTCGCCCACATGACTCAGTGGCCCCCAGTTTAGCCAAGCAAAGCAAATTGACTCTTCCTTCCCAGCTGTCCAATATCTCCCTTTAAAAACAACACAAATCCCAGTAGACTAAAATTTCTCCCATGCATCTGCAGACTGTCCTATCTCGCGCTGTAGAAGCAAGCACCTTGAGATCCTGTGTGTGATGCCCAGTTAATTTTAACCCAACAAATTTAATGAAATCTTGGAGGGACAGGGCATCAGGCACGGGAGGCTTTCAAATTTTATGATACCTCCTTGCCATATTTGAGTCTGGTTGCCGCCACCCACCCTGCATTCTCTGCTCACTTGGTCATCCGAGGGGTCCCTGATGCACTCTTTGGATGGAGTTCCTGGTGGCTTTCTTGGCAGAAGCCCTGCCTCCTCCCTGACACACGGTGTGTGGAGGGCAAAGACCCTGCCTGCCTTTTCTTTCCACGGGATTCTTTAAGGGCAATAATTGCTGTTGCAAAAACTTTTAACTGCTTTTTACTAATGAATGTGTTCAAAATCTCTGGGTCTCACAGGATGATAGGCCTTTTGTTATAGGAAGAAAAGAAAACAGTAGCGTTTACAAGGCTCAGCAAGTTCAAATATGTATCATTGAAATAGATTTCTCCTCCCCATCATCTGGCTGGGCTGTGGTGCTGACTAGCTTATTTCTTGCCAGAGAAAATAAGTTTAAATCATAAGCATGCTGAACTAGTGGGCATAAATCACCAGGCTTTGTGATCATGAAGTTGGTGGGCTCTGCATGGTTTGTACAGATGTGCGGCCGGGCCTTAAGCTCCTCCCATTGCAAGGATTTGGGCAAGCCCCGACTCCCCAGCTTCCTCTCCAGCCCAGGGAGCCTCTATCATTTAGGTTTTGCACATATGGGGTTCTATAAAGTATGGATCTAGAGGGAGGTTTCGGGTCTGAGGCCACATTGATGCTTTGTGATGCTCGCTTCCTGGGGAATCGTGGAGACAAGGTACAGTCTAGGGCCGTGTCCGTTTCAGGCAAAAGTAAGTGACGTTTCATGAAGGTCGTCAAGGTATGAAGGACAGGACTGTGGTTTTCTGAATGTGTCTTTTTTTAAAAAAAACAAACATCTTTGAATCAAATCAAACTTCGACAGAGGCTGGGCGGCTTCAAAGAGCGTTCCTTCCCTAGGAGGCAGCTTCCATAGGAAGACTTTCACATACTTCAAACAAAGCTCTTCTTGTAAGACACATTTTTAAAGTATGTTTAAAATAAATAATAATACACCCACACTGATGCACATTGCAAGGCAACATGCTAACACTTGGGGAGCCAGGAAGCGTCATTTAGGCACATATTGATCTTACGGAACATCACTTTTTGAAGCCTTTTTCTTATAAAAGCAAAGGTACAGAAAACCACACAAAACACATGTGTAACTTAGTGAGTTGTTGAAAGAAGACTCTTGTCCATAATCCCAGCAGCTTGGGAGGCTGAGGCAGGAGGACTGCAAGTTCAAAGCCAGCCTCAGTGGCTTAGTGATGCCCTAAGCATCTCAGCAAGACCTTATCTCTAAATATAAAAAAAAGAAAGGGTTGGGATGTGGCTCAGTGGTTAAATACCCCTGGAGGTTCAATCCCCAGGACCAAAACAACAGCAGCAGCAACGAAAGACTCCTAACACCAGGTCAAGACCTAGAATGGAGGCCTACTTTACACACCCCTCCCTCTCTCTCTCGAGTGCACATTGCCCCTGCCCACAGCAGCACTTCTCTGGCTGTGTCACAAGTGAGAAGCATCAGTTTTACCATTTTGCTTCTGACTCTTCTCTGCTCACAAAACTGATTCATAAGAAGTCCTTTGGAGACTAAGGACCACACTATCGTAGGCACGTGCCCCCCCATCAGTACCTGGGCAGGTGCATTTCTGCAGTCAGCGGCCCTGCACAAGTTTGCAGCATCAGTCATAATAGCTCAGGGACTGAGTTCCAGGCCGTCCAAGCACATGGATTTCTTCTCCCCAGAACCCTATGGGAGCCGTGCTGCTGTTGTTCCATTTTCTGTATGTGGAAACTGAGGTCGAGGGTGACGTATCTTGCCCAGAGAGACACATGAGTCATCGCAGAGCCCCAAGAGACATCTAAGGCACGGTGGCCCCAGCCTCTGCTCATACCAGGTTCCGGTGGACAAGCACTTCGCAATTTCTAACAAGAGTTCGCTTTTAAAGAAAAGGTTCTTTGCCTGTCATCCCAGTACTTAGGGAGGCTGAGACAGGAGAATCGCAAGTTCAAAGCCAGCCTCAGCAATAGGAGGCGCTAAGCAACTCAGTGAGACCCTGTCTCTACATAAAGCACAAAATAGGGCTGGGGATGTGGCTCAGTGGTCGAGCACCCCTGAGTTCAATCCCTGGTACCAAAAAAAAAAAAAAGGAAGAAAGAATAGGTTCTTTAGCTATAAGAAAAGAGACAGGAGTAAAAAAAATCCCTGGCCTGCTTCTAATTTTTCATTTTACAAATGGAGAAAATGACCCAGTATTAAGAATTTTATTTAAGATCACACAAATGGTTGGTGGTAAAGGTACAACCAGATCCGCAAGTCTCCTGGCTGTTCAAATCAGTGATTGTTCCTAATTCTGTCCCTCATGTGGGCAGAGTATGTGTTTTCGAACCTGCCTCTGCCTCAGTTCCACGTGAGCAGATTTGCCCTGAAAGTAGCTTCTAGCTAGGACACACCATCTACTGGCTTATTTTCTCAAAGTTGAACTGGGAATTTTAAAAAAACTTATCTTTGAAGCTTGCTTTTCTGTCTCACTTATTGAGTCCCAATCTGTAGGCACACATGCCTAACACTCTTCTCTGAAAAATGTACAAGAATAACACATTCGACTGGTGTGGATGGCAGGTGAAGAAGAGCTCCCAGTGCAGTGTAGGCCCTTAAACACATTCACAGCCAACTCTGGATTATCCCAGCACAAATGCATCGCGTAAAAATCCCTCTTCTCCTTCTCCCCGGTGACCTTCAACTCTTGGTGTCTGCGAATGCTTCAACCAGAGATAGGAAAGGAGAGCGCAGAGAAGATGGAATTTGGCTTGTGGACCTGAGTATTAGGTGTCCTGGCAAAGGTTTGGTAGTATTACCATTTAAGGCTGCAGAACGTCTGTAGAATGCCCAGCCTGACCCTGCACATGAAGGATGAGGAAGCAGCCTGGCCGGATGTGAGGAGCTGAGTGTGGGGTTTGCTTTATTGGGTTGGAATCCTATGAGGTTGTGCCTTGAGCAAGTGACTCAACTTCTGAGTCACAGTTTCCTCAGCATTAGGAGGAAGAAGCTGAGCTTCTTCAAAGCAAGTAAGATACGAAGCGCAGCTCAGCCCTTTGCACAGGGCAGAGTGAGAAACTGGCGCTCCCAGTGTGTTGGCTCATGCCCACCATACAGGGAATGCACACTTTACCCTCAAGGCACTGGTCCCGCCTGCCTGTCAGGGGCCCAGGCATCTTTGGTGGCAATCGTCTGGTCAAATCTTCTGTCTCCTGAATGTGGCTTTATTGATCGTCCTGATGGGACCATTTTGGGAAAACCAGGTGGCCCCTTTTACTGAGTTCCATATACCTGACTTCAGAGTCCACTTAAAACCTGGGTGAACTTTCCAATTCGTCATTTTCCAAGGACATGATTGCCATCCTTTTTCAGGACTATAAGAAGGAAGCTCAGTGGATGGAAATGTTTCCCAGCCTGAACAAATTCTGGTTGAAGCCTACGTCTCATATTGCCCACCGTGGATGGAGGATAGTCAAGCTCGCCACCACAGGGTGTTTATGGGAAGCTCCCAAGCATTCCCTGCATGAAGTGTACGTTATGTTGATGGTGGACACCTTAAAGGACTGTTGGTAGGCCTCAGTAGAGCTGAGATAAGGACCACCTGGGACACTGACTCAATCCCCCGTAAGTACTTATTGAACCACTGTGATGTGCTAGTTTCACAGCTACCAAAATAAACAAGACGTCAGGGCTGCTTCATGGAGCCTGCCATTTACAGGTTGAGAAAAACCATAAAAACTGAACTCCCAGACCACGAGAAGGACAGGAAATGTACGTTAAACATCTCCGAGCCCCAGATACAGGGCGTGCAGCACCAGCTCAACTCACGTTGGATGAAAAGATGTTTGGATTTGTCGTAAGCAGCTTTCACTTGGTTTTGTTTTTGAAGTCAAAGTATCCTCAGATTTCTAAAGCTGAGTGTTTTCACTAATCTTGTTATTTTAAAATTCTCTAACAATCATTTAGATACTGAATTCAGTAACCACAACGGCTGTTTATAATTGGTTGGCGATTTTCAAACATCTTTAAAAGCCAGGCAAGCCCTTGACATTTGCTTTATGTGTCTACCTGAGGGGCCACGGTCATAAAAAGCCCAGTGCCCTGGCCTGTCAGCCATGGGGACTCTTAACACTGTGGGATGGATCAAGACTGCTTACTCTGTAATTTTTTTAAAGCCCTATGACTCCTTATAAAGCACATATACCATCTGAACAAGAAATATGACACTAAGTCTAGGATTAAATAATATCTCGGGGCCACTGCCTCATGTGATTTCAGCAGTTTGGGGACCCTGCTAAGTGCAGGTTAACAAGACCAGGGCATCGTAAATGAGCATCTGTCCCGTGACCCAGCTGGAGCCCCCTTTGGTTATTCATTCCAGAAGTGCACGCTGACACCGAGTGCGGTCCTGTGGCCTCTCCCGCTCACGTGGCCTTTCAAGACTGGCGGGAGGTCAAGTCCTCCAGCCCCACGCTTTGTGGAGCGGCTGTTTTCTGGGTTTGACAGGCTCGGTGGCCCCAACGACTCTCTTTTAACAATTAAAGAAAACAAAAAGGGGTCCTGAGGCAAGGAGGGGCCAGCTGGGAGCCCTCCTGGAGGAAAGGTTTAAAGAAGAAAAAAAAAGGTTTTAAGCGAGAAGAGGCGGTTCTGCAGAGAGGAGCTGGGTGGACGGTGCCGACCTGGGCTTCGCAGTCCAAGTGCATCCTTCCACTTCAAAGGGCTGGCTCCCCATCCCACGTTCTCCTTGATGACAAATTAATCAAACTTGATTTCTTGAATGAGATGGACACAAAAGAAAGACAACTCCCCAAGGCCCGAAAGTCAACACAGCCCTTCTGGCTCTGATTAGGGTAACAAAAGGATTGCTCAGAGCCACCCTCCTGCAGCTCCCGGCTGGGGTGCAACTGCCAGCCAGCCGGGCTTGTAAAAGAGAAAGGCCTGATTAAAACACGTTTCAGCTGCGACCAAGTGCACGGCGAGCCCTCCTGACAGAGAAAAGGACTTTTCTCCACGCCACCTCTTCAAGAGCAAAGCTTCCGCTCCGAAGAACCTAGAGGAAGTAGTATATTATGGATCTGAAATGTTTATAGATCGCCCCTTTCAAGTTTCCGCTGTGAAGATGACTTGAAAAGAAGAGAAAGCAGCCCGGGCTCTCCGGCAAATGGAAGCGGAGGCCTGCATTTGGATCAGGACATCGACTTCCGCAGGTTAAAAAAAGACATTCCCTGAGCCGGGGAGGACGGATGGACCTGCTAAGGCAGGCTAGGGCTAGGTGAAGCCAGGCCCTGCCCCTGCCAGGGGTGTGCCCACCCGCGAGAGTGCAGAGGCAGCCTTCTGCTAAAGCGGGGCGCACAGGGTGCCAACGCCAAGCCCTCCCGGCCGCTGCTCCTCGCCCGCTCCCGGGAGCATCCGAGGACATCGCCTGCCGCCTCCTTGGGATTGCTCTGTGTGTTCTGCATTTAGAACAATTGCTGTTGCACAAATATGGTCCCTTGACGGTTCTGGGGGTGCTTCATGCCCTTCCCCAGAAGACTTCAAAGAAGCGAGGGTTCAGACCTCCAGAGCACAGTTTGGGAAGGAGGGTCTTAGGGTACTTCCTATGGAGGCAGAGGGCACCCATCTGCAAACCTGGGTCCCTGCTCATTCTTGTAGGACACTTGAGTGCACCACGATGCCACCCATCTGCAGAGGCTCCTGCGGGCCCGTCTCTCCTTTCTGACTCTTGGTTGGAAGATTCTTCCTCCAGGAATCTCTCTGATCCTGACAGTCTGTTCTTAAGATGTGTGTGGGGTGGCGGGACCCTTCATAATTTAAAGCTGCATTTTAGATTCCAGAGATGAGCAAATACAGGGTGAGCAGCTCCCTGCTCCTGCCCTGCTGTCCATGCAGCCCAGGCCCTGCTGGCTTCCTAGGGCGGCTGTGAGTGTGGCCCAGGCCCCTGCTCCAGACCCCTGTTCTGGGCACCACAGTGGGGAGCACCCATCCTTCCTTGCTGTGGAGGGGCACTGCAGTTCTCTGTGGCCGTCCTGTAGCCCTTGACTCCTACATAAAGCATGTGGCCGTTTGGAAGTGTGACGTTAAACAGAGTTCCTGGCCTTTTCTTGTTTCCACCCAGCACGCAGCCCTTCACAGAGGCTGGGCGGTTGGGTGAACTCAAAAGCGACTTTTCCGCAAGCTCTGGGGAGATCCCACCTTAAGAAGCCCGCCTCCACTCCTGGCGAGGGGTTGCCTCTGGTGTCCACAGAGCCCAAGCAAACCCCGGCGTGCTGGTGACCCGCGGGGCCTGCCTGGCTTTGCCGAGGCTCACCTGTCCCATCTGGATAGCAGAGGCCAGTGTGCCTTGAGAAGAGCGTACTGGGCCCTGCCCTGGGGTGGCCAGGTGTTGATCCTTCCTGGGCACAGGGTGCTGGTCAAAGTGGTCTGTTTTTTGGTCATTTAGCCAGTTCTTTTAAAATCACATTCTAAAGTAGAGTCCAGAAACCTTTTTTATTTTCATGAAAAATCCCCCGCTTATGATAAAAATAATACATGCTCACTTTAACAAAGGCAAGCCAGGACGACAGCAAACACCCCCAACTATAGAAAAGCACGTTTTTGTTGTTGTTTTAGGGCAAGTGCTGTACCACTGAGCTACACCCCCAGCCCTTTTTATGTTCTTTTGAGATGGGGGTCTTAATAAGTTGCCCAGGCTGATCTGGAACTTTCCAGCCTCCTGCCTTAGCCTCCATAGTTGCTGAGATTACAGGTGTGCACTGCCTGGCTAAGAAAATACTTAAAAAAAAATCCTAAATGACACCCATAGGACATAACACTGTGGATACATAAAGACACGGATGAAGATTGAACTGTTTGCTGGAGGACCGAGGCCAGGACCAGGTGGCTGAGATAAGAGGAGGCTGAGGAAGGGCCGAGCAGGGGCAGAGGGAATAGGGTGGGTCTGGAGAGGCACCTGCCTCATTTCAGGTGAGACTGCGCACCTAACTCATGAGCAGCACCTGTCCCCTCCCTGTGGTTAAGACATTCATGAAGGGAAATGAGCTGTCGTGTTTCCCGAGGGACACCTGGAGGGCCTCCTCGGCTCTGCAGTGGCTGCAGGCGGAAGGGAGGGGCGAGGCCAGGTAGAACCTAGAGTGCAGAAACTTGTATAGACAGAGCCGGGCAGGACAGCCTCTCCAGAAGTCCCTGCTCCTCAGGAGGCTGCGGCAGCTGGAGGCCGGAGCACGAGGCCAGGCTGGGTATCGTAGCAAGAACCCACCTCCAGAAAAGAAAGAAAAAGGAAACGGAAGCCTCTCGGTTGTAGGGAGCTCCGCCGGCGCCCACCGTGGTCAGCAAGTGTCCTTATCCTCACACCAAGAGGCAGAAATGGTCCTGAGGAAACCGAAGTGGAGGTTGGTGGCTTTCCATCTTCTGTCAGCGTGGGGCTTGGGGGCAAGCAGGGTCACACCTGTGTCGACGCAGCGATGCACTGGGTACAGGTCTGGAGTTGTACCCGGTTCATGGTTCCCACTGGGAAGCGGGAGAGGTGCTTAGTTAAGTGCCAGATTCTAGGAATGTCAAAACGGGGGTTCATTACCTGGATCACCCCGTTCTGCTAAATTGTCTGCTGTGGCTCTGTCCACGTGGAGGCCTCACAGCAGCCTCGCATGCCATTCAGAAGGGGATAGCTGGGGCGACAGAGGTGTCAGGTGGTCTCGGGACTCTGAGGTGATGCTCCCCGGTGCTCCCCAAGGCGGGGAACTGGGTTCTGCCCCCGGGCAGGCGTCCGTGACTGTTGGTGCTGACCGTCCTCCTCCTCGCGAGCCTCAGTAGCGACTGGTGCATTTCATTTTAAACACAACGCAAAGTCGCGGAGGTCGCACACAAAAAAGAAATAAATAAATAGAACCCAATTAGCTTAAACGTGCCCATCTGTGACAGCACAGGTTTCAAAAGCAGATCCTGGTAAAAGTGACAGGCTTCGTATCTCTGATTCTCATAGTTGCTTTCTCTGTTGTAAGAAGCTCACAACAGGCGCAAGTGTTTGCATAGAAAAATTGTAGCCTGTCATCCCAGCAGCTTGGGAGGCTGAGACGGGAGGATCGCAAGTTCAAAGCCAGCCTCAGTAACGGCGAGGCGCTAAGCAACTCAGTGAGACCCTGTCTCTACATAAGACACAAAATAAGGCTGGGGATGTGGCTCAGTGGTCGAGTGCCCCCAAGTTCAATCCCCGGTACCCACACCCCAAAAAAGGTAGCTGCATAGGTAAACAAAGCACTTGCCCATCACTTGCTTCCAGAGTCTCTAGACTCTGTGCACCCTGCCCGTGTCAGCAGGAACTGAGCAGCGTGGTTGGCAGGGACCCCTGGGCTGCCTTCCAGGTGCCTGGCTGGAGTCATCAAGGGGAAGCCGAGACCAGCTGCACCTTGGGGACCCATGCAGGGGGCACTGTTCTGGCTCTGAGTGACCGAGGGTGTTCCCTCTCTTGGGTGGTGCAATCTGGTCTCTTGAGGACAGCAGAGCTCATGGCAGACCAAGCCTTCCTTTCCTATCCACCACCCTCGTCCAAGACCCAGTACCCACTGACCCTCTGGAGATGCCACTGCCCTGCATGGCCCCGAGGGGAGCCTGGGCCTCTGCCACTCTGAAAAGGAATGGACTCACTGCCGAGGAAGGTGAACCTTCTGCCTCTAAGTCAGTACCACCTTCTGACTCTTCATATGCGGCCTGGAAAGAGGTCAGGGTCCCTCAGAGGGTACCTGAGAGCCCAGAGAAGGAGGCTCTTGCTCGAGGTGCTGGAGCCGATGGGCCCCAGCGCAGGTGCTGGGTCTCCACCCCTCCCTGCAGGACCCCACACACCTGTATGTCTCCATCCTGTATGAAACACACCCTGCGTTTCCTGCTCTACTTTCATTTTCAGAGCTTAGCTTATTCCATGCTTGAAATGTTCACGGGGATGTACTTTTTTAAGTAGGGATTTAATGAAGTACCATATGGCTCTTAGCAGCCTATGACAGTAGAGGTCACGTAAGAGATGGGCACTGAGCACGCTGCGTTGGGACTGCTTCACTGCACGTGATGAGGGAGGCGGCTTAGACCCTCCCAGCAAAAACAGTGTGTGGGACTCCACTGCAAGTTATGGAGGGGTGGCTTCAGGCACTGTTTGATCCAGGAGACCCAGTCTTGGTTCTTCTGTGTTGACTTCATGTTGTTCTCCAGCTCCGGTCCCACATCCTCCCAGTGCAAAGTCCCAAAGAGAGAGAGAATGAGCCCTCCCACCCACCCTCTGCCTCTCTGGTCCTAGGAAGTCCTCAGGTTGGGTGTCACCCGCTCTAGATAGCTGTCCTGTTTACTCGTGAACTGTGCCCAGAGGAGGGGATGCTGCCCAGGCCATCGCTAAGTCAGGCGTGCACCCTCAGCTGGACAAAGTGGACAGAGAGTGAGCTCACCAGCAGCCGGGTCTCCACTCTCCCCTGCAGCACCCTGCAGGTGAGCGGACTCCCAGGGCCCCACCACTCTGCCTCTGGCTCCCTCCCGGTAGACTTGGTGAGCAGAGCCCGTGGTCCTGGCTGAGAGGCTGCAGTGCCAGGCTCTTAGGCCAGTGTTCCAAGGACACTTTCTGCATGAGACAGTGGAGACTGCCCCAGGGCAGGTGGGCAAGCAGCAGTCTCTAGGGGTGAAGCCTGCTTGGCTGGAGGGTTTGGGGGCCAATGGGCGCAAGGGCTCCCCTCTGTCCAGCAGCTGGGTCATCACCTCCCCACAAAGGCCACTGCCTCACGAAGCACCCTGCCGATGCCCAGGGATAGTGTGCTGGGCAGGGGTGGCTGACCCAGGCACCATCTGGACCACCCCAGGAAACCCCAAGGCCTGGCGTCTGTCGTGGGCACCGGTGTTCTCCTAGCTTCACGGCCCAGCACCTCCTCGTCTGTAGTTCAGTGGACAGGGTTGTAGTTGTGTAATAAATTCTTATTTCGAAAGTATGAGCTGGTTCTTGGTTCAGAGAAGCCAAATTTCAATCCACAAATGAACCCCGCTCAAAGCAAAAGTTTGTGTTAGAGCTTTAAAGATGTTCAAGGTAAACATTTCCCTGACCACATCTTTAAAGAAATTTGCTTTGGGAGGAGAATCAAAAATGTGAAAGAGCTGGCACAGCGGCTGCCCCTTTAATCCCTCTGACAGGGGAGGCTGAGGCAGGAGGATTGCAAATTTGAGGCCAGCCTCAGCAGCCTAGAGAAGACCTTGTCTTAAAACCAAAAATAAGAAGAGCTAGGGATATAGCTCTGGGGTATAGCACCCCTGGGGCTCAGTCTCCAGTACAAAAAGAAAAAAAGGAAAAGGAATACAAATTTAGAAACGAGTGGCTGGGTCCATCTTTGCTCACCCCCATGCTCCCCCATGTGGAAGCAGGGTCCTGTACTTGTGATGGGGATAGCAGCTTGCAGGGTCAGGAATGAAGGATTCATAGCATTTGTTCAGTCGAGTTCACTTTGTGGGGGTTGATTAGTGCATTAGGGTTATGCATAATATCAGGGCTCATTGGACATAATCATAACTGCACGAGTACAATCCACTCCACCTCGGTCCTCAGCACCTCCCCTTCCCTCCCCGCCTCCCTCTCAAGTTCACTTTTTTAAAAAATATTTTTAGTTGTCGATGGACCTTTTATTTATTTACTTACACGCGGTGCTGAGGATGGAACCCAGTGCCTCACACATGCTAGACAAGCGCTCCGCCACTGAGCCACAGCCTCAGCCCCTCGAGTTCACTTTTGAGTCCTCCTGGGCTAGAACCCGGGAACTGCCCTCTGGCTGCAGAGCGGTAGGGGAGCCAGAGATCAGCCTCACGGCCAGCACGTTCCGTGCGTGGGAAATGACCAGGCTCTGCTCATGGGCTCCTTCTACCTGCCACCGTCCTCCTCTTTATGTTCCCAACTCCCCTGTCATGCCCCCCCCCTTTTTTGGTACTGGGGCTTGAACTCAGGGGCACTCGACCACTGAGCCACCTCCCCAGCCCTATTTTGTGTTCTATGTAGAGACAGGGTCTCACTGAGTTGCTTAGCGCCTCGCCGTTGCTGAGGCTGGCTTTGAACTCATGATCCTCCTGTCTCAGCCTCCCCAAGTGCTGGGATGACAGGCTTGGCCACGGCGCCCACTGGCTGCTGGCCGCTGCCTGCTGCCTCTTATTGAAGTCTTTCCCCGCGTGTTTGGTAGAGTTCAGCACCAGGACCTCTGCAGTGCCTCCTGGCTAGGAAGCAGCCACGGGAAGCCCTGCAGAGGGGGACTCAGATGACTTGGAGGTACTCTGGGTGGGTGGGTGGGTGCATATCTTGGTTTGGTTTGGTTTTACAGCAGCTGGTGGCAAAGCCTGAGCCCCACATGCTGGCAGCACCGGAAATTAAAATGCCTTTGTTTTTCCTCCTACCTGAGACAAGAGCTTTTAAATTTTTTTTTTCTTGTGATTCAAAGGAACGAGAAACAGAAGCGCATGCAAGAAAAAGTATGGCGTCCTCGCTGTTTAAATGAACCCGCAGGTCTCTGTGGGCTCTTCAAGTGCGCGGCGTCTGGGCTCAGGCTTCCACAGCAGCCTGGGACCTGGCATGAGCACTGTGTGCAGGAGTGCCTGTGGTCTTCCCGGCAGGTCCAGGCCGCGAGCTGGTGGCCACAGGCCTCTGCTCCGGAGGGAGTGCTGTCCAGGGAGACACTCCTTCCCGTTACCTGGAGCCCTACGCGAGCACCCCCGCCGCCGTCCTTACTTTGTAGAATAACCACCTTGCATGGGGCGCAGGTTCCACACCACAAAATAGAAGCAAGAAATGGATCGAAGATTAAAATGCGATGAGTAACCACATTTACCAGGCACAGACTCCAGGCCAGATCCTGGATAACTCACTCAGTTCTGCTAGGAGATCTTACTTAACCTGTTGAGCTCCAGAGACTTGCCCAGGGTGACTTAGCGAGAGAGCGGTGAGCCAGGATTTGAGAACAGATATGCTGGCTCCAGGCTCCCCCTTGGGAGCACTCTGTGTATACACTGAGCGCCTATTTGACGCCAGAGCCTTTTCATGCACCATCTCATTGACTCATTGCCCGCCCCCCATTTTATAGAAGAAGAGACAGAGGCTCAGAGTGGTGAAGTGGCGTGGCCAAAGCACAGGACTGAGGAGGTCTTAGAGCCCATATCTGACCAGGCTGCCCATCTCCCAGCCTGTTCTTGGACCATCTTGCCCCGTGTTGTGCCAGAATTGCCATGTGCCCTGTGTAAAGCTGCCCTGGGCCCAGGGCTTGAGTTCCAAAGGAGCCCACTGGGGACTGGATTCCAGAGGCTGTGCCACCCAGCGAGGAGGGCTTGGGCAGGAGGAACCTTGCTCTGGGTGGCCGAGCCGCCCTTTCTACACCACAGCTCCCCGGGGTGGCTTCAACGTCTGACAGATGGGGAAACTGAGGCCGGGGAGGCTAAGTGACTCATGGCGTCTCACCAAGAGGTGGCACCGAGGTCTGAACAGTGCTTGCACTTTGTTTTTTTTTTTAATATTTATTTTTTAGTTGTAGGTGGACAGAATATCTTTATTTTATTTTTTATGTGGTGCTGAGGATCGAACCCAGTGCCTCCCGCGTGCCAGGCGAGCACGCCACCACTGCGCCACGACCCCAGCCCCTAGTGCTTGCACTTTGAATGATGAACTTGGTCACCGAGAGCCATTCGGGAGAACGGAGTCCCCAGGTCCCAGGTGGGGACTGTCCCTGCCTGTCTGTGGCTCCTTCGGCCACATTGCTTTTGCTCTCTCCTTTGGCGACTTAGAGGCTCCCACCCACCTGCACGGGAATTTCTGGACGACTAATTGGACACTTTTGGAACAGCTCTTTGAGCTGCTTGGAGGAAAAGTGCCAGCTCGGGGAACAAAGAAAATAACAATAATAATTATTATATTTTAAAGTATTGATGGAAATCTCTGTGGGGGCAATTAAGAGGAGCAGCTGTGCATGTGGAGACCTCACAAGCAGCAGAGACCCTGTGCCCCATTTCTCTGGGTGCTGGCAGGGTGACGTGGGGGGTTCAGAGCAGAAGTCTAGGCGTGAGGTGGTGTAAGCGCAGCACTGAAGACACCCTTCCTCTGTGCAAAAGTAACCTGCCCGCCACGGTCAGGGCTGAGGAGGTGGCCCCAGCCGCAGCCCTGGGCTGGTCAGCACCAAGGGCCCGGTCGCCCAGCTCTTCTGAAAGCTCCATTCCTTGCCACCCGCAAAAGAGAACTGAGGTTCGGGGCCTGGGTGTCAGTCCTATAATTACCGTCCTTTGACCACAGGGACAGGCGTTTCCGTCTTGAAGGGCCCCTTTGGCTTATGGAACAGGCGTTTGCCCTTGGCGGTGGGCCTGGCAGACAAGGCCGGTTTGAAGCCACCAGGCTCCTTGGGGGAGTGTGTTCCAGGCTCCGAGATCCCTGGCTGCTCACATCTGGTCTACTCCCGCGGCGGCGCCCTCTCCCCACTCAGGCCCCGGGCTGGGTGGGTAAGATGTTCTCTTTTATAATCGACTTGCCTTTGATCTTCAAGACTGGCTTTCCCGCTTAAACACCTGGCTGCGCAGCCTCTCCCGCACGGCGCTGCCGGCTGCGGCTGCCGGCTGGCTGCTTTTTTCAAGTCCACTTTTCATACCCAGATGGTCCTCATGCTGTGCCCGACTGCAGCCGCGGCCTGCTCAGCGTCCAGGAGCATTCTCCCCCTCCAGCCAGTGCAGACAGGAGAGCCTCCTTGGCAAACACTCAGGCACCCTCCCATCTCTTAGGACGTCGCTGCCTGCTCCCGCCACCCCCTACCCACTCCTACCCACCAAGCGTGAGCGGACCTTCTCTAACAGCCCCATGCCTACGGACTGCCAGGGCATCTGATTAGAATAGAGATGAGGAGCCCCAGGGCCGAGTGGGCCTCAGATTCTGATTTCTAACAGGTTGCAGGTGATGCTGTTGGTCTATAAGCCACCCATCAAACACCACGGTCCTAGATTACTCTTGAAATAACCTATACTCTAGCCTCCTGAAGTAAGGTCCTAGTTCTTCCCATTTCCCTTAACTGCCTCCTCTTCTCCCAGAGTCTTCTGGCCCAGGTGACTATTTCAGACTTGAGTGCTCACAGCTGATAGAGAGGTAGGCTATGGAATCAGAGTCCGTGTCTTGGAGACCAGGGTGTAGGTTCGGTGTTGGGATGACATGAACAGCACCTTGCTTGTGGCTGGGCCGCCCTGGTGTTTAGTGGGTCCTGGCAGTGCTCTGCCCAGATACGCTTCTAAAGAGATCATGGTGTTTGCGACGTGAAGTGAGGTAGTGACTGTGCTCACACGTCCCTTCTCTTGTTGCCCTCAGAGTTCACAGAGGACCTCGGAGGCACAGCTCAGGGCTCATGCCGAGGGCCTCTGCCTTGGCAGAGCATCGCGTCAGCTTAGGCCCCCGAGGGCAAGCTGTGCCCCTGCCACACTGCATCCTGGGCTGAGCCCAGACTGCTCCATTCAGAGTCAGGAAGAGGAATTTCCATGTGTGATGGCAGCTTTCCCATCAGCCACTGGGGCCTACCTGCCTTTCTATATTTTTATTGTTTTGGCCCCGGGGAATGAACCCAGGGGTGCTTAACGACTGTATCACATCCCCAGCCTCCTTTTTATATTTTATTTAGAGACAGAGCCTCACTGAGTTAGGACTTTGCTAAAGTGCTGAGGCTGGCTTTGAACCCGCGATCCTCCTGCCTCGGCCTCCTGAGCTGTTGGGATTACGGGCATGCGCCACCGCACCCGGCCCTGCCTGCCTGTGGGGAAACCTCAGGGGTGACCTTCACGCTGAGCCAGGTATCTGAAGTCCATCAGGTGCAGTGGCTGCCCAGGAGGAAAGTACTTTTCACTGTCATTAATGGGCTCCGCGATTCTCCCACTGATGCGTCCAGGTTGACAGATGCGAGCTTGTGAGTCCAAGGTCCTCAGATTCTTATCCTGGTTCCTAACAGGGCTCCATCCCTAGTGTTGGACCCCAGCTGGCCTCACTGTGTCTGCCTGTACGTGGACATCCCTGTGGGGGGCCTCTCCCGGGACAGGCATAGACTCCACCTGCATGTGCGGGACAGTCCTCTAAGGCTCCCCAGCGGTGGCATCATATGGGGTCTCACCCTGGGTGGGCCCTCAGGCTCTTCTTTATGTTCCTGGGTCTGGAGTAGTTCCCAGGGATAGGGTGGCTCCCAGGGAGGGGCTGGTCAGCCAGGACGGTGCTGGGGTGCACCCTGAGGACTCTGGACACCTGCTCCTGCCCACGAGGTGTGAAAGAATTCCAGTATTTTAGCTGGTCCATCCCCACTTGGCTTATGAAAATACCAAGCATTGAGCAAATCGCCCAGGACCTCCCAGCCAGCCAGCGGTGAGGCCCAGGTGTCTCACACTTAAGTCCACGGCCTTAACCTCCGAATAGCACAACTCAGCGTGGTTTGGCAGGGTCTGAGACAGTGTGGGCACGGGGTGGAGGGTGTCCGGCAGTTCCTGGGCTGCTTCGTCCTTCCTCTGCGCTGGACCCCTGAACACTGGCTCCTCGCTTGGTTGAGGGCTGCTCAGGGCGGGTGCCTGGAGCCTGCTCGCTGCTCGCTGGGCCTCCACAGTCCCCACGGTGGCTGGCGGGCGCCCTGACTCATGGTTTCCAGCCCGCCCAACATGCATGTGCATAAGAGGTGTCCAGCTCCAGGTTGGCGGAGTGTTCCCAGGCAGGATGTTTACCTCCCCCAGAGGAACGGGCACGGAACCAAGCAGCCCTTGCTTGGCAACCCCTGGCTGTTCCTTCCAGCCGGAGGCACCCTGCCAAACCAACTCAGGAGGGTAAAAAGTAACAGGCGCCGATGGGCTTCCATTTCACACAGAGCATAATAAACGTTTTCAGGGTGATTTATCTTCCTAAACAAGAAAACACAATGGACCCCATCCATTATTCAGCATGCTGACCATAGACTTTGCTGTCCTGCCCAGGATGGTCTGAGATGGTGCTCACCTGCAGAACAGAGCAGGAAGAGAACACACGGGCCCTGCGGCCCTGTGCACCGAGGTTGAAAACTCGGGAAGGATATGTTCCACATCTGCCTTTGTGAGCATTATAAAAACAGGAGCTTCTCTTGCTGTAGGTGACTGACTGGAAGGTGCCCCTGGAGAAAGCAGGTATTGGTAACGTGGTGCATGCTTGTTGTGGTTTTAGAAAATGTATTTATTCTCACTGACAGTTTGGAAAGCCCAGGGAACAGAAGACCTAGAAGTCCACCAATCCTCATTGCCCAGGTGACATGTGTGTCTGGGACAGGAGGGTACTCTAGAACACCAGAGTCCCCTTCTTTTATGTCCCAGAGTGCTTTCTTTTATGAGAAATACAGTTAATCAGGAAAATATAAACGTTCGTTTTGATTCCAGGCAAGTTTGATGAACTGGAAATAATATTCACTTTCTGACAAATGAAGACTTTTTTGAAGTAGAGAGTAAATGCTAATTAGTTATTAAGTTCCCACATGCTTAGTGAAATTATGTATGCACAAGTTTATACCAGCGCTGAGTGTGATGGCACACACCTGTCATTCCTACAACTCTGGAGGCTGAGGCAGGAGAATCACAAGTTCAAGGCCAGCCTCTGCAACGTAGCAAGACCCTGCCCGCCAAATGAGTTTGTTCATAGACAGGGAGCCTGCAGAGGGTGGTTTGCAGCTAGCATGTGACCCTTGCCCATGTCTTCTAGGAGATTCTGTATGTTGAAGAAGAGGTGGGCTTTTGTGGTTTGTTTGGGTTGGTTTTGGGTTTTTTTTTTTTTTTTTTTGCTTATGCAAATGTAAGCATCCTGGAACATTTTAGAGCCTCAGCCAGTCTTCATATTTCCTCCATCTTGATTTTTAGACTCTGAGCAATGGCAGGAGGTGGAGTTTCTTGGTTCTGGATCGTGACTGAGCAGGCAGTGTTTGGGAGCCGCGGGTACGGGCAAGCTGGGTCACCTCCACAGGAAGATGGAAGCGATGTTTGGTTGGGAGAGGATGGGATGAAGCAATGCGGTGTTCAGTGCATTAGCTGGCATTAAGGAGTCCCCAAAGAGAGGCCACTCTCCCCTCGCCCCCTACCCGGGCACCTGGAGACCTATGAACATGTCAAGGTTAGAAAGAGAAAATGGAGAATTTGAGGAAAGTACCACAACACAAAGCTGCAAGTTCAGTACTAATCACAAAGGTCATTTCCTTCATTCTTCCCAGAAAGGCTGAGTACCTATCAAATCTAAGGCACAAGCCTCAGTTTCCTCCGCCCCAAACTGTCTGCACGTCAATGTGCGACACTCATGTCGAGGTGTAAAGGTCTCCCCAGTAGGGGAGATGTCAGGGAAGACACCACTAATAGTCACAGAATCCAACCCGCGGTCACATTCTAGAGATTCTCAAAAGATGGGTCTCAAGCTCCGCCTTCCTTTTGGAAGGGGCCTCTGTATTCTTGGGGCTTAACTCCACCATTTCCTACTTGGAATATCATGTTCAGGATTATTCTAAAGGATTCGGAGACTTTCCACAACTATGTCTATTTCAAGTCTGTTCTCGGAAGATGGAACTCCACAGAAGGCAGGTCATGTGATTTCCAGTCCGAATCTATAAATAACCGGTGTATCCATTTTAGCCCCAAAACTCCCATCTGGCTCTCTGTTCACACAAGACACCAGGCCGAGCTTGGAAGGATAGTAATCCTGCCAGGCAGGAGCATCGTAGGATAATTGTGATTTGAGTAGCTGTCCTCGCTTCTGGTGTCTTGGGGACGGTCCCTTGGGCTTTCCCAAGGTGAGCCACACCAGATCAGTAGGCTGGAGTGGGGGGCAGGGGGTGTCTTCGAGGCAGGCATTTATTTCTCTTTCTTGGCACCTTCCCTGCGCGTTTCCGAGCATTAAAACGCTCATGGTTCAGGACCAAGAAGGTCTGACCTCCCTCCTGCTCCTCTTGAAGACGTTTTCTAATGTCTGTCAGTGCGGCAGGCGAGGGACACAGCTTGTTTGGGGGATCCCAGATGGAGTTTGCAGGATGAATATTAGAGAAGTCGTTTCTTTTGGATGGTAAACAAGAAATTCAAATTGGAGCAGCAGCGAAAATCCGTGCATGTCGGGAGGTGGGGTTGGGGGGGTGAGCAACCCCTGATGTCACTTGTACCTCTGTAAAGAGACCCTCAAAGAGCGGAGAGGGTCTGCACTTTAAGAATTCCTCATGGGTATAGGCAGTTCCAACGCCGAGCCGAATGTGTTGGAGTCTCTGATGATTTTCTTCTGATTAAAGGGGTGGGGGCCGAGCAGACATACTAAGGCACACTCAACCCAAGATGGGGAAATGTGGGCACCTGGCACACCCTGCTTCTGTGGGGGTGACGGAGCAAGAGGGAAGAGTCTAAGTGCAGGGACGGCAGCAGGAACAGCCCCAAACGGGAGGGGGACAGGCCAGCAAAGGTAAGTGGGTAACTCAACAGCCTCAGGGTGGGCTGGAGGTGGGGGTCAGAAAAGGGACTAGAGGAGGGGACAAGAGACGGAGAGCACCTAAACAAAGCCCACCCGATTTATTAGGAACGTCTCATTTGGAATTGAGATCCCTACAATTATTGAAAACCCAGCAGTTGAAAAGGAAGGCATCCCGTTCTGACAGGGCAGGAAGAACCCGAGAGATATTTGACATTCAAATGCCTTTTTAAAAACCGCCTTTGTTCCAAAGTTCTTCTTTTGCATCTGGTTAAATGCATATTAATTTTTCTGCCTTCAAAATGAATCACCCTGTTCTGCCTCTTCTGTAGGGAGAGGAAAGGGGGGACCGGGAGCCTGCAGGCTGCAGGATCCCCTCCCCAGCTTGCTCCGTTGGTTCCTAGAGCCCTTTGGCACTGGTGCTGAGGAGCGGTGGGCTTTGTGGGGGCAGAATGGGAAGGGATGGAGCCACAGAAGCCTCTTGAACGTGGAGCTGGCGCTTGCCTGTCCGCTGTGCTGTCCCTAAGTATGACAGGGCATTTGCTCTCATAAAAACCCTTGCTGACACCCCAGACCTTCTCAGATCTTGGTCTCACAAACTCATTTCACTTACCCTCCCGACGCCCCCAGACAGACCGGAATCGACATCGTCCCCTTGCCTGTGCCTTCCTGAGAGGGATGGGCACCGCAGCCACACAACTGGCAAGTTCGGACAAAGGAATTAAATTCAGGCCCCTTCACGATGCACGCTGACTTTGTGGGTGGAGAGAAACCTGGAGGAGAGAGGAAATAAGCCTTAAACCCTCCAAAAATTGGCAGGCAGACTTCCGGAAGACGGCTCCTCTGAGGACTCTTCTAGAAGTAAGCCTGGGACCGAAATACACTTGCAAATGATGGGGCCTCAGAGTGGGGCTGGGTTTCCTCGGGTCCTGCCGATGTGGCCCCTGAGAGTTGCCTGGGGACTTGATGAGGAGGGCCTCCAATTCCCGACCTAAAGCAGACTTTCCCTCTGATATTCTTCCCAAACACATCACTGCCTTCACAAAGAGCACCGCTTCTGAAATGTCGGATTGTGCAGTAAGTCACAGAACGAGAACCTAGATGCCTTTTTAGAAATCGCTTAGGTCTCCAAAGCTCGTGGGACCATAGCACAAATATTGCGCTGTGCGTGGCCTCCCGTGGAACCCGTGAAAACAGCTTTCTTATTTACAGACCATCATTTTCACGCATTTATCTCGTATGATTAATTAAAGATGATTTTTAAACCCATATATTTCTTTAAAACATGGAAGAGTTTCTTCATCCATAAACTGTGGTCATAAACTACCATAAGATGGCACTGTAACATAAATTATGGGGACAGTCAGCTCTGGTCTGAGGACTGTGAGGAGGAGCCCCAGGTTTGCAGGTGAGCATTCAGTCGTGCCCACTGAGGTGCCTGAGCTGGGTGACCTGTGACGGTGTGCATGCTCCCTGCACTGGAACTTGGGCTCTGCTGGCTGGGAATTCCATGTATGCCAGCTCTTTTACTATTCATCAGAGAAAAGGAATTCCAATATAACCAAAGGGAAAATATCTTTTAAATAATAAGAAAAAGAGAGATCATACTCCAGGTGGAAACATGGAAGATGTTTCCACTCTCTTTCCATCTCAGGCACAGAGAGCCCAGGGCTGTGTGTCATCCTCTTCCTGGCCTGACTGCCAGCACATCTGTCCCCTGGCTTGCCCCAAAGCAAGCAGTGGCCTTTACAGATGGGCACTGGGGACATGGACATAGCCAGGTGTCTTTTGTCCACCATGGTTGGCCTGAGAAGGGCTCAGCTATGCTGCCCGTGTGGCCCCAGTTTCGTGGGAGTTCCTTAGAGATTAACCAGCAAGGAGAACCCAGTCCAGATTCCTTGGCTGGGGCTCCACGGCTTCAGGTGCGTTGACGGTGGCAAGCTTGCTGGCACGTTTTCTGTCTCCATAGAAAAGCTTTTTTTTTAAATTCACAGATTCTTAGAGATCTCAGGCTATTGTGATACCAAGCGGGTACTCTCTCTGGCTTGGCAGAGAACCAGGTACGTGCTCTTTGCTGAGCAAGCAGGTATCCGGGCCCCGTCCAATAGCACACGCTCGGGCGGGAGGTCCATGATGCCCCCGGAACGGGAGGTGGTTTTCTGGAATGCTCACATCCGCGCGAGCAGCACATCCACACCTGGCTAAGGGGAGGTCTCCGGGGCCTGGCTTTATGCCGTGAGCTTTATCAGGCTCCTTGTCCTAGGGATGTTCCTCCCTGCCAAGCTAGCGGGGACAATAAAGGGAATTTCAAGCAACTGAAAACTCGGATCCAAGTCCCACCAAAACTGAATGGGGGCTGTCGCAGCCTAGAAAGCCTGTGCAGGGCTCTGTGGTCTCAGAAGCCTGCAGAGCCGGACTTCTGGTTGATATCGGCACCAGCAGGGCACCTCTTGGGTGAGGTCAGCCTCGGTGTTGGAGGGACAGGCTGAGCTAGGTCGCCAGACAAGCCACATGCAGAGAGTCTGCACAGTGCAGAGGAGGAGAGGTGACCTATGGGACTCAGCAGGTGAGGAGGATGGGGGCAGCTCCTCCTGCCTCATGTGTCCATCACTGTGGCATAGAGAACCTGCCTCTGCATGTGCAGGGACTATGGAGAGAGGGACGGGTGCCTAGGGACAGGGAAGAGAGACATCTCAGACCTTCTGCTTGTTAGCAAGCTGTGGGGTCAGGCTCTGCTGCCCCAGCTACTTACTTCCCTAGGGGGACTGAATGACACCCCTGCATCCTTAATAGTCTTTATAAACACGTCTTGAAAATGATGTTTCAGGCCGGGCGCCGTGGTGCACGCTTGTCATTGCAACGGCTTGGGAGGCTGAGGCAGGAGGATCGCGAGTTCAAAGCTAGCCTCAGCAAAAGTGAGGCCCTAAGCAACTCACTGAGACCCTGTCTCTGAATAAAATACAAAATAGGGCTGGAGAGGTGGCTCAGTGGTCGAGTGCCCCTGAGTTCAATCCCTAGTACCAAAAAGAAAGAAAGGGAATAATGTTTTAGATCTCCCCCTCACCCCACCCCTGCCTGGGGCACACTTGTCTCTCTGTCTCTCGAATCCAGACAGTTGTGTCTTGGTTCATAAGTATGTGGAAGTTGCTATCTGATGACCCCGATCTTTTGCCTAAACTTTTGGTGCCAGAGTTTAGAATGGGGAGATTTTATCAAGGTGCCGTGGTGGGGGCACCATAGCTTATGTTCCCAATAACCGATGCTTCCATATTCTGCAGTGAATCATGTGAACAGTCACATTACGGGAGCTCTGTGATCTCTAGGAAGAGCCCCACACCAGCTCAGGCCTCTCCAAGAGGGCGTTAGCGTCTAATAAGGAGGCCTGGTGCCTCAGAGGCTGCAAACTGTACCACTTTGATGTGGATCCCTATGCATGCTGGCGGTGAATGTTAGAGAAATATAAGGTAGAACTTCCCTTTACACCTATGGATTAGATGTATTGAAAAAGGAGTCTCTAGATGGAAATCTGAAATGGCCTCTAAGCATAGTCCCCACAGGTTTGTCCCTCTACGTTCTCCTCCGACCAGTGAGGACATCCAGCCCAGGGTTGCAAACACATGCACTTAGCTCAGGCAAGCAGACACAATGTATGCGATGGGGTAGGCAACTGGGAATGGCGAGGACTGGGGCAGAGAGAGCACTTGTGCCATCACAGGAGCCTGCTGGGGGCCACTAAGTGGGAAGGTGCCCTGGGTCATGTTGTTGATCAAGGTAAATCAGAAAGAATATATATATATTTGGTACCAGGGATTAAACCCAAAGGTGCTTAACCACTGAGCCACATCCTCAGCCCTTTTTACTTTTTATTTTGTAAGAGGGCCTCGCTAAGTTGCTGAGGCTGGCTTGGAACTTGCAATCCTCCTGCCTTAGCCTCCCAAGCCACTGGGATTACAGGTGTGTGCCACCACGCCCAGCTAGAAAGATTAATTTTCAAATGAAGTATTTTCAAAGTCAGTATTTTCAAAGTTCCCTGCAGAACAGCTCGCCTGTGGTTGTGGCTTTGGTATCTGTGGTCAAAGAAACCCAAGCAGACAAAAGCCCCGTATGTGTGGCTCGTGCTCCTCGTCAGCTCAGAGCCGTCTTGCCTGCTGGTCAGCAGCATCTGCCATGCCCATTCCGGCTCCCACGCATCCCCACTCAGCCCTGAAGCCATGGCCAGGGCTGTCCAGCTCTGCAGTGGGTGGAGCAAAACTCCGGGCACCCAGCCTGGCCCTGCGCCTGCCCTTCTGCTCCTCCTATCGGGCACCAGTCCCAGGATGCCCTGTGCTGCCCTGGAGTCCCTCCTTTCTTTCCCCGCCCATCTCTCGGGAGAGTCGCGAGCGACCATCCTCTGCATATCATTCTCTGTCCTTACTTGCAGTCTGACCCAGTGGAAATGAACCACACTTGTGATGACGAACCTACCAGCCCGTTCCCGGTTCCCCTTCTGGAATCACGGGCATCCCTGTCTCCCTCTTTGCAGCACCCGACTCCCCGTTCCTCCTGCTGGGTGCTGGCCTCTGTTCCTCTCCTCTCCACGCTCCACTTCTGTGACCCTGTCAGAGCCCGCAGGCACCTCCATCCCAGCAGGGCCACCCTCTAGACCTCAGGGGTACTTTTTCTCCCTGGAGGAAAGACCTGAGCTTCCACGCGGTCATTGCGTAGGAGACTGAGGAGCTCAGGGCTCTCCTTCGTCTCCTTCAAAGCAAGCTGTTCTCTCTGCTTCTTTCCTCCCGCCGGAGAGTTGGCCCCAGTCCCCTGGGACCCAGCCCTTCCCATCCCGCCTGTCGGGGTCAGCAGGGCCGTCTGCCTCGGGCTCCCCACTGGCGATGCACCCTTGCCCTTCCCAGTGCCTCCCCACCCTCAGGCTCCATCCCTCTGGTCTTCCTTCCCAGCCAATGCGATTCTAAAACCAGCAGGGGCCCCGCTGGTGACCTGGTTGGTCAATGTTCCCTCGTGGCCTTCCAAACTAATTGGATTCTTCTTACCAAGCTCCTAAGGCCATGGACTCCCCTAACGTACCACGTTTTCAGAGCTGTAGGCCCTGTTCCCACCCATGTGCCCCGTAGGTTTGATAAACTGGCCAACTTGTGAACCCATCTCTCGCTTCTGGAAGGACAGTCTTCTTCCTTTTTATCTAAACTGGGAGTTTGCCTGAATGCCTGGATGCTGAGGTGCAGGTTTCCAAAGCCTGAGCAGCCCCTGGACAGGGATGAGCAATGTGGGTATCTTCTACCTTCCGCCCCTGACTTCACAGAACAGGTTCCACCCATCATCTATGCCCTCTCAAAAACAAAATGGGGGAAAAGTTCATGGCCTTAAAATACCTTCAAAACCTTGTTATGGCATTATTTCCTGAGAAAGCTCTAAAAGGCTGTGTGATCTGGTTGAATAAAAGTGACTGTATGGCTGAGTGGCCAGTCGGTAATGGACTGTGACATATGCCCAGCCCCGTGGCAGGCGACGTCAAGGTTTAATTGCCCACTAATAGTGGCCATCAGCACTATTTAATAGGGCCATGATAACTTAAAAATAGTTCTAAAAGTTGGACACATTGCAGGAATATGGTATTACATCCAATAGGTGGTTCATTCAAAAACCTCAGGGCAAGTGAAATTACTCTGTCTGTTAGCAAAGATCTCTGGCTTTCCGTTTTGCTGTGGAATTCCATGGAAGATGCTGTTGGTCTGTTTGTTTTTTTGGTTGACAGTCAGAAGTGAAAACCCTGTGAGTCTTGCCAACACCCGGAAACAGGGATTTTACCATCCATGTTTGCCTAAGTCTTTTCCTAATGCAACAGCAGTCAGAGTTATTTATTTATTTATTTATTTTTGCTGTCAGTGGGAGACGGCTGGAGGCCCACACACCCCAAGAAAGTCAGCTCTGGATGTGGGTGATGACTCGGCCCTAGGTTATGAAAGCAGTTCATGGAATCCATCCTGAATATATTTTGCAATATTAATGAAAAGAGTAGAGGAAAACCGGTCCTTTTCCCTCTGATTCTAAAAGGACATTCCCCACCCAGTGATGAAATTTGGGGGAGAAGGCAATTCACCTCTCCCTTGGATCACCACACATCAAGCTTTTCAGCTGAATAGGCAATTTTTGGAGGGGGGAAGGTTGGCAAATATCTTTTAGCTTTCCACATTTAATTTCTAACTCAAGTAACTGGAAATTCTCATGTGCTTTTCGGAAACGATTTAGTTTCTTCGAGTTGTGCTAATGACAAGCTCTGAGACTGTAGCAGCCACCGGCACGGGCAACGTGCATCGAGATGGCTTTAACAACTGGGGAAACACTAATAACCTTGGCGCTCCCGGGTGAACCGTGGAGGCCGGGGCCTGGGAGGATTTGCACACCACCTCCTGCCTCTCTTCTGCGCTCTGTGACCTCTCATTACACTGGAGGCCATTTCAGTCACACAAGTGTGTTCCTGACACTTGTGGAGGACGGGCCTGGAGCACATGACAGGTGAGGGAGGCAGGCGTCGGGAGACTGTCATACACGACGGAGACTCCCATGCTCTTCCCACACCAGGTACATGTCCTCAGATTTCTGTCGGTGGCCTGGTGGCTGGAGATGCTGAGTGCAATGTTATCACCCAAAGAAAAGCCCCCATATCTGCACACTGCCATTATGCATTAGATGTGCTGGGGGCCGGGTTCACGTGAATGTGCCCAGGGATGCTGCCCACTTAGGACCGGCAGCTGCGACCCTGCGTGTAACTTGAGGGCATCGAGATCTGGCCTTCAAAGACCGTTCAGCGTAGAAGACTCTGCAGCTGGACAATGAACCGCTGTCTGAATCTCCTCTTGGTGGCCATGACTTTACTCCTCGCATGGCCACCGTCTTCGTCAGGCACCACGGCGGCGATCTCAATGGAGGTTGGCAATTTCAAAGCACATTCCAAATGCCTGGCTCGAGGCAGCACCTTCTCCCCTGGCTTTCTCCCCTTGACCAGCCATGCTGTGATCCACCACATCTGGTCACGTCGCTCCCATCCTGTTTATGGAGCCGTGCCTGGTGTCAGGTGGTGCTGGGTCTTGGCACCGTGGTCACCCAGAGAGACCGCGAGCCAAGCATTATTTCCGAAAACGGCAACAGAAGTTGCCAGTGTGTTTTCAAATTTGTTCTGACTTTTTAGTTTCAAGAAAGAGAACTATTTATTTGAAAGGCTTGCATTTTTTGAAAAATATTCTCGTTCAGTGGAGTGGCTGTTCCCATCAACTACAGGGAAAAGGGTTTGGTTACTCAATTGAACAAATATTTATTGAGGCATTCGTGAATTCCAGGTACTGCATCTGGCACCACGCTGGTCTCCTGGGCTGCACTGGGTGCGAGAGGCTAGACTTTCCGTTTGGCACCAGGAGCTGTGTGCACTGTGCTCCGAGCGCTAACGGCCCCCACTTCTGCGTCCCCAGTCCCCTTCTCTGCCTCACCCCAGTTAGTAGGTCTAACTGCCCTCCAGTAGCTCCTTGGATTTCCAGGAGCACCCCAGACTCACACGTCCAAGGGAGACATGAGCAAAGCAGAGGTTACCGGGTGGGGGCGGAGCGTTAGGGCTTAAAGGGTAGAGTTTCTGCTCAGAGTGAGGATAAAGTTCTGGAAATGTGACCATGGTCACAGCATCATGAATGTAGTTAATGCCACTGAATTGTGTACTTCAAAACACTAACGTTTATGTTAAATAAAATGTAGCCTAATAAAAAAATAAGAGTAATGCCCCACAGCAAGCTCTGGATTCCATTCCTACCCCAGCCGGCTCCTCTTGCCATCTTCCTTGCCTCTGAATGGTGCTCTCGCTCATTGCTGGCTCCTGTTAAAAACGTGGAGGTGGGCTGGGCTGGAGCTTGGTGGTAGCGCGCTTGCCTAGCATGCACAAGGCCCTGGGTTTGTTCCCAACACTGCTAATGAACAAGTACTTGGGGTCATTGCCCTTGACTCTTGTCTTTTTCTGGACATGCAACGTCCATCTCGAAACCCAGTGGTTCTTCCTTGTCAATATATCCAGAAATGACTTCCTCCCTCCAGCTCGGTTCTCTTTGGCCAGCTCTTCTCTTGCTGGACTGCTCTGGCCTCCTCCTGGGTCTCTCTGCCTCCACTCCTGCCCTTCTTTCTCTCTCTTCCTTGGTATTGGTCCTCTAGACCTATAAACTCGACCACGCCATTCTTCTGTTCCACGCCCGCCGAGGCCTTCCCATCACAGCAGGATCAGGCTCGAGGTCCTTCCAGGACTGGACATGCCTGCACTTTCTAGCCTGAGACTACCTTGCTGAGCTCAAGCTCCTCGCCTGCTCTGTTCCAGCCACACTGGCCTCCCGGGTGCTCCTGGAATGGCCAAGCACACATGTCCTCCAGGACCCTGAACTATGTCTTCTTCCGCCCAGGTCACTTCTGCAGCTGGCAGCAGCAGCACTGGCTCAGCGCCACCTTGTGGGAGAGCCTGAGGCCACGTCAGCTCCTGCCCTGCTTCCTCTCCCTGGGCCCAGCCTCGCTGCTGTGCCTGCTCTCTGTTCTCTACTGAGCTGTAAGTCTCATCAGGGCAGGAGTTGATTTTCTGGCTTTGTTTACTGCCTTCTCCCCAGCATCCTGGAACTTAGTTGGTTTGCACTAAACATTGCATAATCTGCAAGACACAGAATAACTTATTTTCTCAATTTTTTTTTTCTTGTGAGTTAGTTGGGCTTATTATGAAGAATTGGATTATCTAACAAATTCCCATTTGAATTATGCTTTTCCCTTGCTTATGTTCAAATGTTTAATTTCTGAGCAAATGAATGTTAGGTATAAAGTAAAACATGTTAACAAACTGGCAAATCTTAGGCAACTGGATTAAGATTCAGGAAACCTAGGAGCAATTTCAGGTAGACAAATGTGATGCTTCGCATGGTGAAATTAGTGCTGTTACTATGGGCTCCTTTGGTAGAGATTTAGAGACCCGACTCGACTTGCTGAAGAGCAAAGGGGAACTCCTGGTTCTCTGTGTTCCCAAGTTCAAGGAATAGGCTTCAGGTACGGCTGTATTCAGGCGCTTTTTCTCCCTCCTCACTGCTCAGCAGATCTGCCCCTCCAGGGTTAGTATTATTTTCAGGCGGCTCTGGGATGTGACTTTCTTATAGGTGGTGATCCCAGGGAAAGGAGAACTTCCTTTTATCACTGGAAACTTCCTCTTATCACATTTGGGTGCCAAATGCGAACCAAATGTGGTAGCTTGGGGTAGAAGGCGTTTGGTAGACCTGCACTGGAGGAAGAGGAGGAATTAATGTCACACGCAGCCACAGGGACCATCATTTGGAGAGAAGTAAAAAGAAGGGGCAGAGGACACGGGGGTTAGAACAGCCCGTCTCCCCTGCAGCGGGGCCAGGGCAGCCCTGCGGCGGAGTGATCTCCCTCACTGCCCCGTGGCTTCACGCTGTCTGCTGGTCTCAGTGAATCCCGGTGACTTTTTAGGTGATGGTGAACAGATTCATAGAAGGTGCGTCACGAAGAGCTGTTCCGGAGCAGAGGAATGCGTGCACGTGACCTCGACGGTTGGAAGCTAGGGGTCCCTGAGCATGAGGCGAGGGAGATGTGCAAGAGTCCCCCAATCCCCAGGGCCTTTACTGAGATTCTGTTTAAATGGGGCCGTATTCTATCTAACCCGCAAAGTCTTGCATCGTGCAGGTACAATGATGTCCTCTCCCCAGCCTGCTGTCCCCAGCCTTTGAGCCAGTCTAACCCACACTGAGCTCAGCACCATGCAGCTGTGTCCTTCTACCGGGACCTCATAAATGGGTTTCTCAGCCCGGCCCATGAACCCAGCCCCCTCCTGCCGAGCTGTGCCTGACTATGGTAAGTGCACGGTGCTTTGGCCTGGGGGTGGCCTGATTTCCAGGCCTGACGATACCACCCCCTTCAACATGTCACTGTTCTTGGACAAGTTACTTAACCACCCAGAACCTTCATTTCCTATCTGTGCTTTATGGGCCGAATAAGGTCTATGTCATTGTGTTGTGGTGATTAAAAGAAAGATCTGGGGAAAGGACCCAGCTGTCGCAGACTCAGGGAGACACCCAGGGAGTCATGTGTGTTGGAAAAATAAACTCCACGTGCCAGTGGCTGGGCCTCATCTCAGGCCCTGGGCCGGGCGCTGCCCTGAGCCCCTGCAGGTGTGCTTGCCGAGCCTGGCTGCCGTCCGCGGTGTGTCTGTTTCAGTTAGTATGAAGGGTGGTTTGGTAGCCAGCAACAGAAACCTCCTCACACAGTTAAGCATAAAGGGAATTTCAGTGTGGGATAAGGACTATCTCAGAGAATGGAAGAAACACCTGGGCCCTGGAAAGTGCAGGGGCCAGGGTCAAGGCTAGAGACAGCGGCTCCTCCAGGCCATGATGGAGCAGCATCCCTTCATTTTCCCAGAACAGTGACTGATGGGTTCAGGGTAAGCACATGACCAATGCTTAGCCAATCAGGACAGCTCCTGAGCACACAACCCTTACTGAAAGAATCAGACCCCGGCAGGTCTACCAACTCAGTAGACCCAGGCAGGAGGATCGCAAGTTCAAAGCCAGCCTCAGCAACTTAGTGAGGCCCTAAGCAACTTAGCAAGACCCTATCTCAAAAGAAAACATAAATGGGGCTGGGGATGTGACACAGTGGTCAAGCACCCCTGGGTTCAATTCCCAGTATGTAAAAAAAAAAATTCAGACTACTCTATTATGCCTGAAGTGCTATGTTCATTTGTCTGTCCCTCAAATATTTACCAAGAACCTAAATTATTCCCTATGCCATTGGCTAGGGGTGGGGGAGACCAGGGCCCGATCTTGTAGCTCACAGCCACAGAGCAAATGGATTCTCTAGGTCCCTTTGGCCCTAGAGAATATGTGAGGATGCATCTTACCAAATCAGAGCGAGAGGGAAGGGTGTCTGCTTAGGAGTCAGCAACCGTCAGCAGAAGAGGGAGATGGAGCAGCCAGGGCTGCTCTGCTACCTGCTTAGGTAGTTTACTTTCCTCAGCCTCAGTTTCCTGCTCTGTAAAATGAGGATCTTGATGCCTGGTCATGGAATTCGTCTGAAGATTGAGTTAGTCAGCACACGGAAGGTGCCGGGGAGAGTGCCTGGAACACAGACTGCTGTGCGTGAGAACTGTCCTCATCCCTGCCGCCAAGCCCCAGATCTGTTCCGGCTTTCATGTCCTTTTCCTAATGGAGCCTGAGACATGAGGACTCTTGGCAGTGCCAAAGCCTCACAAGCAACAGGACTTTTTGAGCAGTAATAAAAAGAACAGGAAAACTTTGGCAGCGTCCCCCTCTGCAGTCACCGAGCGGTACCTCTCAGGTTTCCCCTTGGACTGGGGTCTGCAGCCCGTGAGTGTTAATCTAAAGTGAACACTCTAAGTGGCTGCTTGTGCCAGGGCCTGGGGCTGTACAGACAGAGCCTTCCTCTGCAGAAGGTTCTGGGCCGGTGGCTTGGATGCAGCCTTAACCCTGCACACACTCGTAAAACAAAACAGACTGCAACTGATTGAAATGTAAGTTTTTGTTGCACTGAGATGCTAAATGCAGGATTGGGAGCATATGGACGGCTCCATATTTGTTTTCTGCATATCTGATGTTAGCAATTTAGAACATCACTGGGACGCTCCCTGGAGAATTTTAGTTCTGTAAATGAAACAATTATTTTGGCAGTTTGGGAAAGATATATTCATAACTTTCATGGTATTTAAAGGGGAAATGCACCTTTCCTGAGTCCCTTTTTCTCTTGCTAGATACAAAGAATGAAATAAGAGCACTGGGTCCATTGCCGGCTTGGTAAAAATGTCCCCTGTCAGTGTGCTACATTCACAGTGGAATTTCCAGGATCGGCAGTGAGACAGGAAGAAAAGGGGTTCCTCCCAATCTGGGCACGGAGAAG
>CM053416.1:16289321-16317635 GCA_028644305.1 Xerus rutilus
ATGGTATTTAAAGGGGAAATGCACCTTTCCTGAGTCCCTTTTTCTCTTGCTAGATACAAAGAATGAAATAAGAGCACTGGGTCCATTGCCGGCTTGGTAAAAATGTCCCCTGTCAGTGTGCTACATTCACAGTGGAATTTCCAGGATCGGCAGTGAGACAGGAAGAAAAGGGGTTCCTCCCAATCTGGGCACGGAGAAGATGTGCAGAGCATCATGCCCCGGTGGTTCTGTTCATTCATGCCATCTTGAGTTGTCCTGGGAGCAGTGTGGACCTGCTCTTGTTGTAGTCTGGGAGGAGGAGAAGCAGGGCTGGTCCTCGGGACTGCTCACAGCCTACAATGCTGTGGAGCTGGGAATCTTTGGTTGCAAGTAACAGAAAGCAACTTCCAACAGGCTTAAGCAAAAAAAAGACATCCCTGATGTGTGTGTGTGGTATACCGAGGATTGAACCCAGGGGCACTTGGCCACTGAGCCATGTCCCCAGCCCTTTTGTATTTTTGTTTAGAGACAAGGTCTCGCTAAGTTGCTGGAGCTGATTTTGAACTCGCGATCCTCCTGCTGCCTCAGCCTCCTAAGCGGCTGGGATTACAGGTGTGCGCCACTGCACCCAGCTAAGAGAAAATTGTTATCGTGATAAAATGGTGTTTTGGGCAATCCAAGATCTGGACCTAGAGATTTAAAGCTCCAGGCTTCCTGATTTTCCTTCTCTCTAACCCCAGAAGAGAAATGCCCCCCCCCACAGCGACTGTGTTGAGATCTCTTCACATTCGAGAGACCACCTGGAGGGGAGAGAAACTTTGCAGCCCCGTTCTAAATTCCAGGAGGGAGGCCCATGGTCTCATGTTGCAGTCAGCCAGCTGTGGCCAGAGGGGCGCTGGGCACAGCCCTGTCACTCACACTGGTCCCTGGAGCAGCAGCTGGTTTAAAATAAGACTCTTGGAACAGCCCAGACTCATTGAGTCAGAATCCACTCTTACAGGATCACCAGGTCACTGGTGAGCACACTGGGCCGCAGAAGCAGCGTGGCGGCCTGGCGGTCACTCCATGGGTGACATGGGCCTACAGGAGGTGGGTACAAGCTGAGCAGGGGCCCAGAAAATGACGGCCACAGTAACATAAACGCACCAGCTCTGTTCCTTCCTGGGAACCGTTATCTTTAAGAACATCCGTGAGGGGCTGAGGATGTGGCTCCGTGGTAGAGCGCTTGCCCAGCACGCATGAGACCTCGGGCACCATCCCCAGCACCGGGGAAAAAATAAACCTCTGTGAGGAGAGTGGCTTCTTGGGTATCGGTGATAATATAACCAAGGTGTTCTAGTCTTCCTGATGCTAGGTCCATATTTGCTAGGTTCCTGTCTTAGTCAGTTTTGCTTTTTTGTTGCTGCTGTGACCGAAAGACCTGACAAGAACAATACAGAGAAGGAAACATTTATTTGGGGCTCACAGTTTTGGGAGTCTCAGTCCACAGACAGCCGACGCCATTCCTCAGGGATGGCAGGACATCATGGTGGAAGAGGGTGGCAGAAGAAGCAGCTTGGGCCACCAGGAAGCAGAGAGAGCTCTGTGCACCAGGGACAGAACAGAAAGACCAGCGGCACACCCCCAGGGACCGCATGCTGCAGCCACACCCTGCCTGCCTGCAGTCACCTCCCAGGTAACCCCACCAGGGATCAGCACGGAGGGGGCCGAGGCTCTCCTAGCCCAGTCGCTCCTCCTCTGAGGAACCATCCTCTCACACACGAGCTCTGGGGACACCTGGTGTCTAAACTGTCGCAGTGCCCCCTTCCCTGCGTGTGACAGGTGGCAGGCTTCTTGTGGACCTTTCTGATCTCTCACGAACTCTGGAAGGTCCACCCATGCTGGCCCCGGGGGGTCAGTGGACCTGGTTGTAGCAAGGAAGGCAGGGTGTGGGACCCCCTGGCCTCTTCCATGGGGCACGAGTCCCTCTGAGCTTGGACACAGACCAAGGGCCTGGACGCCCAGCCTGGCTTCGCTTTGATTGCTGGGAACCTTACATTTCTAACATGGGAGCCTGTTCCTCTGTTCATGGGGGTCTTCTCTCTTGTGACGTGGACCCGCTGGACTGGACCCCCATCAGGGACCCTCCCGTGGGAGGCTTGTGGTCAGGCCTCTGTACTTGCTGCTCATGACATCTCTCACTGTTGTCTAGGGACAGAGACCTCATCTCTTTTTTCCTGCCCCTGGGCATACAGTAGGTGCTTACTTCATGCTTGGGGATGCTCAGAGCATCACGTCTTAGCGGAAGGGAGACGGTTGTGGGCCGCCTTGCCACGGCTTCCCCGGCCTCTAGTTCTGCCCAAGTGCTCTCCCTGGAGGCCGGAGGTGGCTCCTGGTTCTGCACGCAGGAGCCCAGATTCCGGAGAAGAACCTAGGAAGAGCTTCACCCCCACGCGCGCTCACGACGCCCTTTACGTGCATCCGGGCATTGCTTACACGCCATCAGACCCCACATGCACGTGGGCGTCAGAACACACACAGGGGTCGTCTGTTCCAGATCTCTTTCCTGATAAGGGTGTGAGGTTAAAACCGGCTTTGAGACCCCTCGTCTAGAGCTGTAGTTGTAAACCTTTTTAAAAGGCAACATACAACTTTTCTGCCTTAAAAAACCCTTTTCTAGTGCTGACCGCATGCCTGGCACTCTTCCAAGTGCCCTCCGAGTATTGTATCTATGAAGTCGTCTTAACCTCCTCAGTTGACAGAATAGGTTCTTTCCATATCTCTTTTGTGGAAATGAAGGCACAGAGAGGTTGGTTAACTTGCCCAAAGTGGCCCAGCTAGAAAGTGGAAGCTGAGCTATACATGGAGGCCATCTGGCTGTGGTCTTCAGATTCTGAAGACACTAACTAGGTTGCCCCTTCCAACAAAATCTTACATCAAGCCCAATGTATTGGGAAACATAAAGGAGCAGGGCAGGTCTTGTTTACATGGAGTGGGGAGGAAGCTGGCCGTCCCCGCAGCCCCTACCTTCGTTCCTCCTTCACCCCCCTTCTCCGTTTCTCTAAGTGCAGAGGACTCCTCCGGGGGGAACACGTTTGCAGAGCAATGCCACCTGCTTACCGCACGAGCGCTCGCTTCCCTTGCACAGATGAACTGGGCGTGTGGGGCAGCCTGGGCGCGTCTGGGGTCACACTGCCCCAGCGGAGACTTGGGGGACTCTCTCCAGGGTCTGCCGCTTAAGGCAAAGCATCTTTCCCCCCTTAATTTGTGTTCAAAAGGAGCGGGTACCCCCGCCTGGGCTGTAATTCTTACTGCGTTTTTCACGACTCACCTAATTCTTTCCTTTTGCTCAATTAATTGATCTTACCAAGGCTCCGATTCGAGAAGATTTTAGGCTGCTGAGTTTTGAATAGGACCTAGGAGGTCGCGATGAGCTGGCGTGTGATGCTCATCCTCCTCTCCGGCCACTGCAGGTGTCCGTTTGGAGCTGCTTGTGCTGAAAGGAAGGTGCCGTCACTGCAGCTCACCTGGCCCTAGATGGCCCACGCGGAGGGCAGGGGACGGCTCCGGACCTGGGGGCATCACCTGCACACGCCGGGACAGCCCACTTAGAGAAATTATTTGTGATTTGCGCCGCGCTATCAGTGGAGATTGAGAGTATTGATCCCAGCTGATTGCCGAGGACCAGATAAAGTGAAAGGGCAATTGGCTGCCGTGTCCCCCATCGACCGCATGCCACAGTTCATCGCCCCTGAAATTATTTTCAAGTACTTTGGTTTATCATTTCTAATAAATATAGAAATTGAGTAATCAAAATGACTTACATGTGCATCGAACCAAAAGCTTTTAAGGAAGTGTCTGTGTTTAAGTGAGTTCGTATTCTCCCCTGGTTTTCCAACCCGGCCCCCAGGGTCCTTTCTGACTGGTAGCACGAAACCCAGCTTAAGAAAGAAAGGAAACATCACCATCTCCGAGGGAGGAATCCCGGACCCAGCCCTTCCCCAGTGACGTCCAGGCCCCTGGGGGTGGAGGGAAGAGCCTGTCTTACGACAGACTCTCTTTCCTCGAAACTGCAAGACCTCGAGGCCTTTCCCCCCTTCACATTGCTTGTAAGAGCCTAGCAGCTGTTTCCAGGTTCCCTTAGCAGTAGCATTATTAAATCAATGTCATTATCAGCCGTACACACGCAGATTACATGGCATGTGACCTCTGGGGGTCTTAAGAATGTGGCTGTGTGTTTGTTCTTGTTTTTTCTTTTTAGGGTTATTTTAAAGAAGATGTAGCATTCCATGCAGTGGGTGGCTAAAGGGTAGGACACAGATGCCACCAAGAGCTTTGGAAGGAGTTTCCTTCAGGTAGCTCTCCATAGAAATGCAGCCTCGGGGCGCCTTCAAAAACTACCATGAGGGGCTGGGATTGTGGCGCAGTGGTAGCGTGCTCGCCTAACATGCGTGAGGCACTGGGTTCGATCCTCAGCACCACATAAAAATAAAATAAAGATATTCTGTCCACCTGCAACTAAAAAAAATAAATAAATATTAAAAAAAAAAAAAAACTACCATGAAGGGCAGCATCTCAGTTAAACCTCCAGGGCTTGTGGAAAAAGGGGGTTAGGGTCCCAACATTCAAAAACTTGGCCAATGACACATTTAAAAACAGATGTGAGCCTAGTGAAAATAGTAGCCCCCTTGTGTACAGGCCCAAGGGGAAGAAAGGCATAAATTCTAGAATGATTAGTGCAGCGCACGGTGCCAAGATCTGTGTGTGTGGAAGAGGCCTATGGGGTGCTCCAGGAGCGGGGAGAGAGGTGGCTGCAGGTGGCCCGGCCGTGGGCAGGGGTGGCTCACCCTGGGGTCCCCGGGTTCAAGGGCATGTGTGCAGCAGCGTTTCTCAGTGCTGCTGGGAGCAGCCTCATGTGCTCGCCTGTGCCTCGAGCAGCATCCGCCGTCATGGCCGTCATGTGGGCCCAGGTCACCCTGGACAGAGGAACCGTGCAGACACAAAGCCACACCCTCAAAACCATAGCGGTCTCGTGGGACCACACTATGGGACCCCCACGGGAGCCCATCGGTAACTCAGAATTTCCTGATGGGCACGTTTACCAAATGACAAGGAAGTGGTAAAGTTGACTTTAGTAATCTGTTTAATTGTGCTCCAGTCAGCATATTGCCATTTCCACATGGGATCAATGTAAGAAGCTGTCAAGATGGTCCATTTCTTTCGTCGCTGTTGTTACCAAGTCTTTGAAATTGTGTCTTTTACACTTACAGTGTGTCTTAATTGACAGGGGTCCCATGTCAAGGGCTCCATAACCACACATGGCTCACAGCTACCGTTGTGCACAAAGTACGGGGATCAGGCTGTTGGGTAGTGACTCTAGAAAGTCAGAGAACCTGTGGTGGAGTTTCCTCTTTCTGTGGACCAAAGATAGAGACTAGCCCCCTACTCCGAGTCCTGTATTTTAGTGTGTTGTATGTATTCATATGATTGACATGTTTTAGTTTTGATGGACATGTACACATGATAAGTATGTATATATCTGAGAGAGAAACGGTGTCCAGAAGATGAATTCCCGTACAAATCCACTTCATTTATCTCTCTCTCTTTGGATAATTGTTCATTTAAATGTCAAAACGCATTCCTCGATGGTCCTGCAAAGTTACTCTCCTTTGTGCATTTTCTGGGGCCAGAGCTGAGCCTACAGATCTCTTCGTGCACAGGCCTGGCCCCCAGCAGGGACCGTAAACGTCTCCTGGGCTGACTCTCACCCCTGTGTGGTCATCTGCTCTGTGCTTTAAGCTCTCTGTTGTTATTGTCAGGGATGAACCCAGGGGTGTCCAACCACCGAGCCACATCCCCAACCTTTTATAGATTTTATTTAGAGGCAGGGTCTCACTGAGTCACTTAGGGTCTTACTAAGTTGCTGAGGCTGGCTTTGAACTCACAATCCTCCTGCCTCAGCCTCCCAAGTTGCTGGCATGACGGGTCTGCGTCACCGTGCCCCGCCCAGTCACAGCTCTGGAATGGCAACATGGAGGACTGGAAGGTGAGAACAGAGGCTACCTCCTCAGCAAGAGTGTCCCACCACTGGCTCACCAGCTGGCTCTCACTTCCCACCAGTCACTGAGGCCCGTGGATTGCCACTGCCCTCTCGCCTCTGCTCTGGTAACCTGGTGTTTCCATTTCCCAAACACCCTGCTCTTGACCTTTGGCCTTTGCATGTGAATCTACACATCTGGTCAATCCCTGCTCCTCCCTCAAGTGTCCACTTGGGACTTTCTTCCTGGAGAGTGCTCCCTGACACCGAGGCCGTGTGCTTGTCCCCACTGTGTGCAGGTCACCCTGCACCCTCTGTGGGCTTGTTTGCCTCCTTCTCGCTTTCCTGTACCAGGTGTTGGACGGCCAGCTCCCGAGAGCAGACCCCACAGGCTGCAAGCCGTCAAGGGGAGCTGGACGGGCCGGAGGGCAGGGACCTCGGGGCTTCCACTCCAGAGCCTCCAAAATGGTCTTCATCCCTGTCAGTGATATTTCTAGATCCAAACCATGCCCGTTTCCCAGGAGGCCGGCGGGCTGGGGTACATATCCAACTCTTTCATGGTCACAGGCTGAGGGCTGTGCTGTGGGGCAGTTAATGCTCGGGCACTTCTAGCACTTGGGCCAGGTGGCCACAGCCCCATAGCAAGCCTGTGGGCAGCTGGAGGTCTGCAGGGCACCAAGGCCAAGGATGTTCAGATAGGATACCACCCGCACCCATGAGCACCTGGGCCACCAAGACAAGGCCACAGAGGGGAACCCAGAGCAGGGGTGACTCAGGCTTGGGAAATTTGAGTGGGTTCTCCTGCAGGACATCCAGGTGGAGGTGTCCACGGCAGGCTGCCAATCTGGGTGCAGAGCTCAGGAGAGAGGTGGTGGCTGTGTGAGCATGGCTGACATTCCTTGGCGGGCAAGGGCTTCCATGTGGGCCAGGTGGCCTCACTGACTGAGCCACGGGGCAGGGTCCCCACAGCTTAGGGAGTCTCGTATGCATTCTTCAGCACCTGTCCTTCCTGTCCCTTTCTGGCACTTGTCCTGGGCTGATGGCATGACAGGGAAGAACCCAAGCCGGAGGTGGGAGAGTCAGGGGAGAGCATACAAGGGACTGGAGGGAGCGATGTTGGGGACAAACAGGGACAGAAATCAAGAATCTCGACTCGTAGGTTCCTTCGCAGCTAATATCTTCTGTTGCTTTCAAGTTGCTTGAAAGGACTTGAAAGGTAGAGAGAAGGTGTCTGACTCTGAGACAGAGAACAGAACAGCAGGACGGGTACAAAGATGAAAAGTGTCACCAACAGTGCCACATGGGCCCCGGCAATGACCTGTCGGAGGCTTTCTCAACAGCCCATCTTCAGCTGACACCTCCCGAGGGCGGAGCTGCTGGCTGGCCGCTCTGCTCCACCTGGACCCGTGGGCTAGCCTGCACACCTGACGTCAGGGGGCCTGAGGCACAGGAGGCTGGCCCAGGCTCGCGGCTTCATGAGGGGCCAGGCCTCTCACCTCCTGTGGCTCCAACCAAGTCCTGTGGCCAGGCCCAAGGTCAGGAGGTGGAAAGGCCTCCATCCACAGAGGTGATGGGGAGGCTGTGCGTGCTTGTGACCACCTGAGGGTCCGGGTCCCCAGAAGGACTCATGAGCTTTACTTCTTTTCTGGAAGAAACAGCACGGGTGTTTTCTTATCCTTGACCTTTCCAAGCCTTGGCCAGGGTGTTGTGGACTTGGGGACACCGTGGGAGTGGACTAGATAGAACCAGCACCAGGGCCCGGCTGCTGCTGCTGAGGCATCCAGAAGGGACTTCCAGGATGGCCAGGGGACACACCTCCCAGAGGACACTCACCCAGCACTGCACCTTGAGAGCAGAGTCACGGGTGAGATTTCAAGAGGCCAGGCAACTTCTGCCCGAGGGCTGCCCTTGGGCCTAGGGGAGAGTTGGGAAGATGCAGGAAGACGGAGAAACCCAGAGAACGGAGGACTTCAAACAGCAAGATCCCGGTCACCGCAGGTCCCCGAGCTTCCATGTTCTGACTCTTGAGTTCGTTCATCCTCGGGAGACAGGAGATGAAAACCCGCAGAGACAGCTGGGGTTGAGGCTCAGGGAGCCATCCTCCTCACCCAGGAGCACGGTGGGAAACGCCGGCCGTGTCAGTGCCCGTCGTGGAGAGCTGGGCTGGAAGGTCCGGCTTCCAGCACGCGGTGCTTTGCAGACAGTGACCTCCCATTGCTGGCTTTGTTCAGCACGGTGGCGCCTGCAGCTCCCCTCCCTGGACTTCCTCTCCCCTCCCTGGCCAGCAGGGCCAGGTGTGTGGCAATGATTCCATCCGTTTTCACGAAATGAATAAACTATAAAATTGGAACGGAATGGCCCAGGGAGATAGGAAGAATATGAACGAAATGACATTTGGAAGCATCTTGAGTCTTGAAGCTAGAGAATCCTGGATTCTCCCCACTTTGAACGGAGCACAAATTCAAGAGTATGTGATTTCGCACCGTGTAGAGCCTACAACGATCCCCAAATTACATAAATCTGGGTTTTTTTATCCCTTACAACCTCAGATGCAAAATTTTGCGGACTCTTCAAAACAGAGGCCGCTCTATGCACAAAGGGGTTTGTTCTTTGGATTATCTTTTTCTTATTGACAGCTGGGCTGATGGCAAGGCTGATCCCTATGTTAAGAGAGTGTCAGTTACTTAGGTAATCGTATTTATCACCCAGGATTCTTTGTCTGTTGATAGCAATGAAGTATTTTGGAGTTTTTATATGCTGCACATATATCTCCCTCGCCGCAGTGAATTTGGTTTTCCATATTTATGTGAAACTGCTAATATGTTGCCCACTGGATCACGAGCAGTGGGCTTCTGACAGCTCCGTTCATTAGTCAGCGTGGGGAATAAAAGAAAACACATTGATACAGAACCCGAGTGTGAGCCGGCAATTATCATCAGAGAGCACGATTGAAGCCACATTTTATTTAAATATTTATCCTGTGATAAATAGAAACAAGAAGCCGATTCTTATTTATGAATGATTCCGCCACTAAAATTTGAAGCATACGATGGCCATGTGGGTTGGGCTTGGCGCAGTGCGTGGCTCAGAACAAGGAGAGTTTCAATAACATCCTGTTATTCACTGGGATGTATCATTAAGATTGCCATGTGCGTGCGGATGTGCCGAAAGACACCCGCCGTTCACTTCGGAATCCCGACTTTGCATAGGAGGAGGGAGGGCAAAGTTGATAGATAATTCTCAACATCAATACTAATAATAGCGTGATCATTATAAATGCTTATTTATGCCTAATAATAAATGCTTACGATGCTAACTGGTGCCCATGGGTCTTCTGAGTACATTTTCCGTTGAGCCTAGGATGTAGATACTGTGCTGACCCCGGCTTTACCCAGTGAGCTCCTGGAAGCTACCGGAGTCCACGGGGCAGTAAACTTGTGTGATTTGAGGACAGGCTTTCTGGGCCCGGCTGCTGGCCAGCTTGCTGCCTTTTGGCATCCCCTGATGGTGAGTGGCCACTTGGTTAATATTAATGGAGGCAATTGAGTCCTGTGTCTGGCTGGGACTTCCAGGGAGGGCAGTTCTAGGAATCTCGCCATAAGATGGCCTGGCTTCTGTACCCCATCTAGGAGGAGGGTTAGGCCTGGAGCGTTCTGGTGACTGTGGGATCATCACGCATCTTCTCTTCTTCCCCAAAGGAGAGCTTTGGACATTTTGCCACCTGCCCCACCAGCCTGGCCAGCCCCACCTCCAGTGCACAGGCGAGGACGGAGCTCAGCTTTGCCTGACAGCCAGTGTGGACAGTCCAGCAGCCAGCTGCCTTCTGCAGGCATCCGCAGTGTCCGGACCTCGCTCGAGGCTCTGTGCGGCCTGCTGACGTTGTAAACCTCGAAAGCACCGGGGACTGGGCTGCTGTGCGAGCCTATCGTACGGCTCTGTCGGGACACGTGGCCGGTCGTCCCGGGGTGGGCTGAGGCCCTTCACACAGGGGTGCTTGCCCTTGAAACACTCACACGCATAGGCATGCATGTCATCAGAGCAGGGACAGAGGGAAGCGACTCCAGGACGGGCACCAAGGCAGTTTGCGTCACCCACAGCCTGTTCTTGATGGCAGTTAACCTGGCAAAACGGAGAACGAAAGGGTGTGCACTCGGCCAGCGCATGTACAGCAGAGCACGATGCAGCCAGGAAGGGCTCCGTGCACCCTGGAGGGCGGCTGCCAACAGGAGGCAGCTAATGCAGACTCAGCGTACGGGCTCAGGGGAGGGACCACGAACCGTGGATAGTCCACAGGTCGTAGGAGAGGGAAGCGAAGGAAAAAAAGAGATAAAAAATAAGTTTACATTGATGTAAATAATGTTGTAAATAAGAGAAGGCAAAGAAAGGTCTAGCTTGCTTTCTTTTTTTTTTTGGTACTGGGGATTGAACTCAGGGCACTCAACCACTGAGCCTCATCCCCAGCCCTAGTTTGTGTTTTATGTAGAGACAGGGTCTCACTGAGTTGCTTAGCGCCTCGCTATTGCTGAGGCTGGCTTTGAACTCGTGGTCCTCCTGTCTCAGCCTCCGTAAGTGCTGGGATTACAGGCGTGCGCTACCACACCTGTCTGAAAGGTCTAGCTTGCTGCTGCATAAATTAGAAGGAAATCTCTGGCTCACCTCAGTGTTTAGAGAAGCCCCCCTTGAAAACAGTGGGGTGGGATGGGACATCACTTCCCTTGTTGGCTGGTTTGGTTATTCAGTTTGCCAAGTAGAGCTGTGTAAAAACCTGGGCACTGACTCCCAGGAACCAAACTCACAAGAGACTAATGTATAATGCCAGGCTGCTATTCATATATGATGCTCTCAGTAGCCACAAAAAGAACCATATTCTCAATGTAACGTGAGCTCTAGACTTTCTCCCTGCGCACGGAACTTCATGGGAAACCATATTATGACCATGGGCGCGATGATCTTTAGTGACCTTCAAAAGTGCTGTGTTGAGTTTCTTAAAGAGGAATGATCAGAAATCGAAGTGGAACTGGATTAAGTAATGAGAGAACTGATTTGCTCTTGTAACTGGAAATTCAGGGTTCAGGCATGGTTGGATCCAGGAGTTAAAGAATGTCACATATATCCTGCTTCTCAACCATTCAGTCCACTGTACGATGGCAGCCCTGTGCTGGGAAGGAGCATGTCTGCTGTAGCCTCCAGGAAGACTGGTTAAATATTCAGAAGATGAGTTGTTTTTGTTTTTTGTTTTTTTGTTTTTTTGTTTTTGGTACTGAGGATTAAACCAGGGGCACCTAACCACTGAGTCACATTCCCAGCCCTGTTTGTTTATTTTTTTTATTTTTACACATGGTCTCACTAAGTTGCTTAGTGCCTCGCTAACCTGAGGCTGGCCTTGAACTTGCAATCCTCCTGCCTCAGCCTCCCAAGCTGCTGGGATTGCACACCTGTCTCATCATGCCCAGCTCAGAAGACAAATTCTTGAGCAAAGGCCGCATCTCCCTGGGCAGGACTAGAAAAAAACTTTGCTGTTTTGTTTCCCTGAGGAAACACTGTGGCACTCCCCAAACCTTCCAGATCATCAGAATTGCTTTAAAACGTTAACTGCCCGGCCTCTTTCCTAAAGGGCCATTTGGGCGATCCCAGCAAAGTGGGGCTTGTTTAATCTTGTCTTTTTCAGGTACTGAGGATCGAGCCCGGAGGTTCTTTCCCACTGAACTACGTCTCCAGCGCTTTTTATTGTTTATTTTGAGACAGTGATGTTCGTGCTGCTGGTGTGGGGACAGCAGGCTGGTCACCTCAGATCTGCAGACCCCTGGTTTGCAAGTAGAGTCAGGCTTGCCCTTCCAGGGGACGTTTGGTCTTGTGTGTGTGTGTGTGTGTGTGTGTGTGTGTGTGTGTGTCTGTGTGCACATGCGCTGTTAGAGATCCAACTGAGGCCTCCCGGACGCTGGGCAAGCACTCCACCACTGAGCGACGCCCGAGCCCCTCTGGTTGCTTTTCGATGATCTCAACTGAGGAAGAGTCATGACAGGAATCAAGAGGCCACGGGCGCTGCCCAATGCCTTCCGTGCACATGACATAGCGGCCAACCCCAGGCCTCAGCCCTGCTGCCGGGAACATGGCCAGCAAGCCCTGCCCTGTGCAGCGCAGGGCCCTGGCGGCTGGAGCACTCCTGACCAGGCGCAGGCCTCTCCAGCTGCCACCAGTCTCACCCAGACCCAGGGCTCGTCCGGGCGTTGCCCGCTGTCGAAGCACACTGATGACTCCACGCCTGGAGACAGTGGCGGGCACCCTGGCTCCTGGAAACCTGCTCAGGAGATGGCAGGAGCCTGCGGTTGCTGCCCCTGCTTCTGGGTGTGAAGTCTGAGACTCCCAGAGCTGAAGCAAAGCTCTCGGGTCATTTCTGCAGCTACACAAAAAAAATATTATAATTTACTTCAGAAATTGTTGGTTTTTAATAGCATAGGAATGTATACCAAAGTTAAAAGGTTCAAAATAGTGTGCTGTGAAACATGAATCTCTCCCTCCCCTCTCCCAGCCGGCCTCTTCTCCTGGAGGACATTGTTCTTCTCATCTTTTCAGGGATCCTTCCAAAAAGAGGCTCAGAGCTGGGTGTAGCGACTCACTCCTGTAATCCCAGTAACTCGAGAGGCCGAGGCCAGAGGACTGCAAGTTTGAGGCCAGCCTCAGCAATTTAGCAAAGCCCTAAGCAACTTAGTAAGACCTTGTCTCAAAATTTAAAAAGATAAATAAAAAGGGCTAAAGGTATTGCTCAGTGATTAAGTGAACCCCTGGGTTCAATTCCTAGTACCAATAAAAGGGGAAGTGGTTGCTCTGTATTAAAAGGTAAACAATTTCCAGAAAACAGGTTAATGTATTAGTTACCTGGGGCTGCCTAACAAATTACCCTGAACAACAGAAATATCTTTTTGTTAGGTTGGTTGATTTTTTGGTACTGGGGATCGAATTCAGGGGCACTCGACCACTGAGCCACATCCCCAGCCCTATTTGTGTTTTATGTAGAGACAGGGTCTCCCTGAGTTGCTTAGCGCCTCACTGTTGCTGAGGCTGGCTTTGAACTCGCGATTCTCCTGCCTTAGCCTCCGGAGCCGCTGGGATTATATATAGGCACGTGCCACGGCACCCAGAAATTTCTTCCATTACAGTTCTAGAAGCTAGAAGTCCCAAATCAAGTTGTTATCTGGAGTGGCTCCCTCTGGAGGTTCTAAGGGAAACTCTGATTCCGGTCTCTCTCCTGGCTGCTGATGGCTGCAGCAGTCCTTGGGGCTCCCCAGTCTCTGCCTCCGTGTCCCTGTGGCTTCTCCCTCCCGTATGCAGGTGGCTGTCCCTCATCCTAAATGACGCTGCTAGTCACAGGGTGAGAATCCCTCCTTGTCCAGTAGGACCTCTGAACCTCAGTACTGCTGCAAAGCACCTGCTCCCAAATAGGTGGCATTCAGAGGTGCCAAGCAATGTAGAGGCTTCACAATTCAACCTTTGCAGCCACCAAACCCTGCTTTGTGTCTGCCATTGGTCACCTACCAGTGTATCTCGGGCACTGCTCCCTGTCTGCACCGAGAAGGGCCCTTTGGGGGGCTGGCTGGGATGGGAGCGTTCGGACGTGCCGACATTATCGAGCCAGGCGGCTCTCTCTCAATGGTATGTGGGTTTCACCAACCTTCTGCTATTTCATAGTCAATTTGAGTTGTTCTCTTTATTTTTAGAGAATAACCAAGCAACATGGGAAAATAAATTTCTCCCATATTTCACATCACTAGCTTCTCCGGAGTCAGGAAGGCTCTGTGGGCACCTAACCCAGGAGGCTCTGTGGTTGCCCAGCCTGGACGAGTCCCGCTCCACAAACACGTCATGAGTAGTGGCGATGGCAGTTCCAGAGCCTTCCTGTACCTCAGCATCGCGTGGCAAGTGCTCAGGACACAGATGGAGGCCCCCAGCCGTGTCTCACGGGGGTGTGGCCCCGGTACACATGGGAAGAAAGTGCCCCGTGGTTGGAGCAGCTAACCAAGGTCCAGTGGTGCGAGGCCGTGTGCTTCTCACTGTGCGGGGCCAGGAAGACAGAGGTCAGTAGAGTGCAGACCGTGCCTTCAGGAGCCTGTGGTGTCTTGGAGGAAAAGAGACCCTTGGATGGTCATCACAGTAGACATCAGTGTGAAGAGCTGTGAGGTGGCAGGGGCAGGTGGGGAGCTCTGTCCTGTGGGAAGGTACCGTTGGGCAGCAACCTGCAGGGCCCCTTAGAGCAGTGTGGTCTCTGTGGAGGCCCAGGGTAGAGGCTGTGCTGCCCAGCACAGCCCAGGAGGTGAAGCAGGAGGAAGCCATGTGAGAAGCTGTCACATGTGACGCCACAGTGGCTTTTGCACCTCTCCCTCCCAGACCTCTGATACCGAAAATGAAATTGCAAGCTGGCCTCTGTCCCCAGGGCCTGCTGAGGCCAGCCCTGCAGAGCAGACCTAGAGGAGGGCCAGGGGACGAATTCTCTCCTGACCTCACTCTCAGTGGCAGGGGAGCCCGCTGCACTCTCTGCCAACAGGTGTTGTGCCGGACAGGTTGGGTTGGCACCAAGAAGAGGTGAGTACCCAACGTGGGAACGGCATCCCTTACAATCCCGTCCTTGTGCTTTAAGAAAATCGATGATGCAAAACCCGGGGAGAGGCTGGGGAGAGGTTGGGAGAGGATGGGAGAGACTGGGAGAGGCCGGGGGAAGGCGAGAAGCCCCGGCTGGTGGAGGCCGGCCATCTGCAGCGAGTCCGCCCCGGCACAATCCCTAATTGTTTTACTAAGGTGCACCAGTCACGTGCGGCTCCCCTCTCCCCGCCGTCTCCCTGCCCAGTCTGTTCTCTATTTTCTTATGAAACAATAAGGCCAATATAATTAAAAAGCAGCGAACACAGTCACCTCCCTGGGAACAGGCAGGTAATTAAGAGCTCCCTGGAGGAGGAGGTGCTGTTTTTCTTTTTTTGTTATGTTGCAATTTTCATCGAGGAGGAGGCAGCCGGGTAGGAACAGTGAGAACGTCCCTGTCTTGGTCCCCGCTTGGGTTTGCAAGGAAAAGGAACTGCTGGGGACTCTCAGAGGGTGGGACAGAAACGCGAGCGGGACGGGCCCAGGCCCGGCCTGGCACCTGGCACTTCACAGACATTCAGAAACACGTGTGAACTGACAGGCAGGAGGCGGGGAGGGCAGGGATCTTGGATTTCCAACCTGGCTCCGGCCGCTGGACTGGGCCACCCTGCTGTCCTGCATGGGTGGATGGTTCTCCATTGGCCTCTTGGAAACAGCAAGGAGAGCGGGGTGTCCCAGGAGGGCCTCTGCGGGAGGCTTCTGGGGCAGAGGAAGTGCAGGGATGGCAGGGGAAGTCCTAAGTGCCGATGCTGAGCAGCAGGAGGGCGGTCCAGCCTGCCCGCCCAGGGGCCTGCACTCTGGGGATGCAGGAAGGGGAGCACGGCCCAGCCCAGGACGGGAGGGAAGGCCAGGCTCCCTGCACTGCGCGGGCAGGTCGCGTCCTTGGCTGCAGCCTGCTGAGCGCGGTGCTGCTGGTGAGGGTGCCTTGGAGCACAAGTGTGGTGGCCCTTCTCAGCCCCGAGCGCGGTGAGCCGTGGACTGTGAGCCCCACTGTGCTGAGGAGACAGAGACTCAGGAGGCTGAGGGCGGCCAGCCAGGGTGTGACCCAGACGGCCCTCTGCGCCCGGTTTGCCCAACCCACCTCATCTGAGACCCAGGCCCAGAGTTCCTTAGGCCTCTCGTCACGGGCACTCGGCCTCTGTGTCGCGATCTCCCTGCGGGCTACCTAAACACCGATCTTACTTCTAATAAGATAATTCCAAAGTATCCGTGTGTGTTTATTCAGTCCACAGCATGTCCTTTGAGTGCTGAGGGGGATCAGGATGGATGAGACACTGGCTACTACGGCTTTGTGGCTGGCTGAGGAGGGGACGTGGCCACAGAGAGTCAAGGCACGGGGCACTGGCCTTGTTGGTAGGTCATCCATGCTGGAGAGCCCTGCTGGGTCCTCCATGGTGTACCTCGCCTCCCTGAGCAGAGGCCTCCTGGCCACAGGTGCGGAGGCCTAGGAGGGGACTGTGGCTCTCAGCCAGTTATTACAGAAGGCTTGATGGACAGAGGGGGTGGTGTTTGAGCCCAGGTGGAAGGCCGTGAGGCCGAGGCCAGGCTAGGACGGCAGAGCCCGCCATGGTGCAGGGTGCGGATTCTGAGGAGTGCATGGGAGGGACTGTGAGGCCAGTGGGCCGGGCAGGGGACAGGTAGCAGAGGAGACTCAAGTCAGGTGACAGAAGGCTTGAAATGCCAGGCTCAGGGTGGACTCGGCAGGCCAGGGGAGGCAATGGAAACCCGCAGCCGTCTCTCTAGGACTCCAATAGAAAGGACGTTCGGAGATGTGAGGAGATTTTGGTGAACCCAGTGTTTGATACCAGAGGAAGTCCCCCCTCTCCCGTGATGATCAGGACGGCTCCAGCTGCCGGTGGCAGGCTCTTCCCCGGAGATGGCTCAAGCACATTCCAGCTTCAGTAGGTCAGGGGTCTGGAGCAGGTTGGAGGGTCAGGCAAAGCCGCTGGCTCTCGGTGGTTCTATCTCCCTCGCTGGCTGCCCTCTCCCTCCGCAGGCTTCTTCCTCAGGTGCCCACCTGCTCAGCCACGTCCATGACAAGAGTCCATCCCTTTCAACTAAGTTCTGGTTGCCCCAGAATCCAGCCTCTTGGGCCTGGACGGGCTCCTGTGTCCACCTTTGAACCAACTGCTTTTCTCAGAAGGGAGCAGGTCTCTGCTGAGCCAGGCGACGGTTCCCGTTCTGCTCCTAGGGTTGCAGGGGGAGCCCCACCTGGCCTTGTGGACTGAGGATGAGGAGCCCTGATTCCCTGGGGAAACAGACCCCAAAACCTAGGGTGTCACTCTCAGGAGGAGGAAGGTGGGTCTGGAAGACAGAGGCTGCTGGTGTCCACTCCAGCACCTTCAAGAAGCCAGCGCATGGCACCAGTGCCCAGGGTGGGTTTGAGGGCTGCCAAGAGGACTCCTCAGAAAGAAGGGATGCTGGCCGCTGGCGGGGCCAGGGAGTGCAGAGCACGTCGGAGGAAGTAGGAGTCCTGGTTTCTCCCAGGGTCAGGAGATGGGGTAGAGGACGCGGTTGCTGCCTCCGTTTCTGCAGCGTCAGGGCCCGCGGCTGCCCGACCAGGGTTCCCACTCACAGTGGTGCTCCCTGCACACACCGGGCCGCACACACCGCTGTCCAGCTCAGGACCAAAGCCCACCGACCAGCCCCTCTGCTGCTGGTGGGTGTGCAGGGACACCCAGGCCCCGCCTGAAGGGTGTGCCCACCAGGGGCAGCTGGGCTCCTCGCTGGATCCAAGCTCTCGGAGAGCCAGAGACCCGCTTTGTGATAATCATTGTGGTTGAGGGAAAGGACGTGCCCCTCCTGGGTCCTGAGGGCTCCCAGTGAGCTGTGCTCTCAGCAGGCATCTCCCCCTGGACCCACCTGAGCCCAAGCCTCTCGGAGCTGGAGCCGGGTGGTTGGGCTTAACACCAGGGCCTGGACCCGCCTCAGGGCATCAGCACCCCTAGGGTGCGGCCCAGGCTGAAGATTCCCTTTCCTGTAAAGTTCCTCGAGTGACTCCAAACCAGGCAGGCTGGGCAGGCTGGAGGACCCCTCCTGTCCTCACCAGGACCCCAAGCCAGTGTGCTCAAGGGATCAACCCGGCCCTGCGTCCATCTGGCAGCTTGCTCCCTTTTTCCGTCTGTCCCCATGTTGTGGGTCTCCTTCCTTCTCCCGTCACCCTCCCTTGGCTGTCATTAAATTGGGCCCTTTGAGAGGCAGTGCCCCAGTCTCCTGATCTGCACAGCGGAAGGGACTCGGCTGGTGACTCCTCTCGGTGCTCTCTGGGTTGGAGTTTCCTGAGAGTCCAGTCTCTGAGGCGGAACCACCCCAGGGGCAGGATCCCAGGGAGCCAGCCCGGTTGCACTAAGGGAGACACTGCCTGAGCATCCTCGGATCCAGCTCATGCCTCAGGTTCTCTCCCAGAGTGACGGTGTCCCCAGGCGACACTTGAAGATGCCTGCCGCCTTTTTTGGAGATGGCAGATGCTCGGCTCTGGGTGTCCAGGAAGTAAAGGCTAAGGAAGGAATGCAGTGTCCTGCAGGGGCTGGTCAGGCCCCTAAACCCCGAGTGACAGAGCTGGAACTCAGAGTGGCACCTGGGGTCCTTGGGCTTGGCTGCTCAGGCTCCACCCAGCACACCGTCCCCTGCCCACAGACCGTCTCCAGGTCACCCTGCTTGGCTGCATGGAGAGGCCACTAGCTGACTTCCATGGTGCCCCTGAACTAGCCGCACACCCTCCGGTTTCTCGTTCTGACTTTCTGGTGTCTGAGCCGCTCTGCGCGCTGTGACACATGGTTACCACGGCTTTTTTTTTTTCTCTTCTTTCTTCTCTCTTGTGTTCCCTCACGCCACACCATTTTGAAGTGGGGGCGAGAGGGACATCTGCTTGGTCCTGAGCCTCCGGAGGAGGCCCTAAAAATGTCTCGGGAGGAGCTGAGTTGGAGTCCAAAGAGGCGGCTATGTGTGAAGGCCCTGGGCAGCCCTCTCCGCTCCAGAAAATGATGCTAAAAGAAGCCCCAACTGTTCCATCTCCTCTTCACCCCGGTCCTGCTACACCGAGGGAGGAGACTTGCATGAAGGGAGATCGCTATGTGATCTTCCAGCCACATGGAGCTTGTTCCCCTTAGGAGATGACCACCAGCAGTGAGCTCGCCAAACTGGTGGCTTCATGTTTTCCCTGTGTCCCCCACAAGATGCAATGTTCCTGTGCCATTTACCTGGACCTCAACAAGACCCGTGTGCTGCTGGGAAGGAAGGAGGAGGAGATCAGCCAGGGGACGGCACAGGGGCTGGGTCCGCAAACGCCCTAATTCCCGGCCTACGGTTTTAGAGGAGGCATCTTTGCAAAAGGGAGGGGTGACGTCACAGCTTTGGTGGCAACGTGGTTTGGAGAGAGGATGTGAAGGAAAGGGTGGCTCCTGCATGGGTAAGTAGAGGCCCATTGCAAATCCAGCCTCTGTGACTGTTCAGAAAATGTATTTTAGGCTTTTCTACAAGTCGTGGACTCCATCAAATCCCCTAGGGAGAGCTTGTAGTCAAGTAATTACAAAAATATGAGGAACTCTGGGAACAATGTAATGGCCGTGGACCATCTTAAAAGCAAGCTGTGAAAGTGAGAATTAGCTTTAGGGACTGCAGGGCAGAGTACAGCCCCTTCCAATGTACCAAGGGTATCTTCGTGTCGCTTGGCTGGGGCCTCACAGGCACCCTGGCTGCTGGATGCTGAGGTTGAGGGGCGTTTCCAGTTATCCATTTACCTGGGTCAGTCACCCGCCAAATTCCCAGGTGCTCCCCCCTCACAGACCACAGAGGCACAGAGCCCAGCGGCCCCGGGCAGAGGCCAGCTCCCGGTTACCAGCTTCTCCCTGTGGATTCTCTCAGACAGTGTTTCCCGACAAAACCCTGGTCCAGAAGGTGTGGGGTCAAAACCACGCAATGCTCAAGTCCAATGTCTCAGGACGTTTGAGCTTGCTGTCCTGAGGAGCTTGCACCAGTAGTGACCTGTCCCGGAAGGTGATAGCCATTTGCTTACATATGGCAAGGGTGGGTGGAAGGCCCTTCGGAAGGGAGCTCATGGAAAGTAGGGTGTTTGAAGACACGAGAAGATGAGATGGAAGGATCGGGAGATAGGAAGACATGGCTGGGGGTAGGGACGCCCAGCAACCGAGGCGCTGGGTGTCTCAGAGGCCCAGGAAGGTGCAGCAGGAACCAGAGGCCGCCCAGGAGCTGCCAGATGCTGGGGCTTGCAGAAAGATCGGCCTTGGTTCAAGCTCCACTTTGGCAAATATCGAAACCGCTCTGATCTGCCATTTGCTGACCTGCACAACAGGAAACAGAGAGAGCACTGCCCGGTGTAGTTCAGGGCATGTGAGGAGACACACAGGAGCAGACTCGTGCATGCGTGCCAAACCGTACGCACTGGAGGCACAGGCACCGCCGCTGCGGTTAGCTTTACATATGGTGCCCCTACCTGTGATGTCAGCTGTGATTGCTTCGATAGCATGGGTGACAGGAAGGACGCTCACCTTGAGCATCCTCAACCCCAGAGCCTGTGACTCCGTCACCTCACCCTGCAAACAGGACGTTGTAGACATCAATATTCTGTGCACCTTGAAGTGGAGAGATTGTCCCACATTATTAATCCATGTGGGTCCAAACTAATCACAGGGTTATTTAAAAGCAAAGCACCTTCCTTAGCTGTGGACACAGGCAGATGTGAAGGCAGAGAAGAGGTCAGAGAGATTTGCGATTGTTGGTGTTGCAGATGGAAGTGGCGTTCATGAGCCCAGGGATGTGGGATCTCCTCTGGGTGCCAATGGCAGGCACTCGGCCCAGTCAGACCTGTACTGGACCTCTAACAGAGAAAACACAAAACAGTACATCTTACTGGATTTAAGATCTATTTTATGGCCTTGTACGGTGGCGCACACGTGTAATCCCAGCACTTTGGGAGGCAGAGACAGGAGGATTGTGAGTTCAAAGCCAGCCTCAGCAACAGTGAGGCGCTAAGCGACTCAGTGAGACCCTGTCTCTACATAAAACACAAAATAGGGCTGGGGATGTGGCTCAGTGGTCGAGTGCCCCTGAGTTCAATCCCTAGTACCAAAAAAAAAAAAAAACTATCTTATGATCACAATTCATAAGATAACAAATTTATAAAAGCCACCACATTTTGGGTAATTTGTTACAGCAGCAATAATAAACTAATACATCAATACCACTACTGTTAGTAATAGCACAGTAGTCCTCCTCGACTGCAACTTCATTTCTGCAGTTTGAGTAACAGTCAATTGCTATTCAGAAATATTACATGGAAAATTTAGGAAATAAGCAAACATAAGTTTTAAATTGTGCACTCATCTAAGTTGCATGATGAAACCTCCCTTTAGACAGTATATTGTTGTAAATGTTTTATTATTGGTTATTGTTAATCTCTTGCTGTGCCTAATTAATAAGCTAAACTTTATCATAGGTATTTAAGTACAGAAAACACAGCATATATGGGGCTCAGTATTATCATGGTCTCAGGCAGCCACTGGGGATCCTGGAACCTGTCTCCTGTGGATAGATAAGAGGGGACTATTGCATTTTTTTTTTGGTACCAGGGATTGAACTTAGGGGTACTCAACCACTGAGCCACATCTATAGCCTTATTTTGTGTTTTATTTAGAGACAAGGTCTCAGTGAATTGCTTAGTGCCTCACTGTTGCTGAGGCTGGCTTTGAACTCACAATTCTCCTATCTCAGCCTCCCAAAGTGCTGGGATTACAGGCATGTGCCACATACCCAGCGACTTTTTAAAATTTAATACTAAAATGCTTAGAGAGTTTCATTTAAAAGGTAACTTTATTGTTCTTGAGAGATGAAAGTACAATCCAGCCTTAGAAACAATTCTAAATATAATAAATGTAATCCAGCCTCTTTAAGAACTCAAGAAAGATCATTTTTCTTGTTTTTTGACTTTATGTCATGTAGAATTACAAAATCCAAACACCAGAAGTATAGACTAGTATACTTATCACTTAGATTGAACAATTGTTAGATTTTTTCCATTATTTGTTACTTTTCTTTGCTTTCTTTGTTTCTTTTTTCATTTATTTTTAGTTGAAGTATTTTAAAATAAATTATAGTCATTATTACATCTTAACTCTGAATACCTCATTATGTATTTCTAAAATGACATAAATACAATATTATCAAAGCTAACAGAATTAATATTTATTCCCTAGTATTATCTAATACCCAATTCATATTTAAAATTTTTCAAATGTCCTCAAAAGTTTATTCACAGCTGATTTGTTCAAACCAGAATCCAGTCCAGGACTGCATGGCATTACGTCATCCTCTCTCCAGAGGCTCCTTTAATCAAGACCATTCCTGCTCCGCCACACCCTCTGCTGTAGTCCACAGCCCTGACTGTGAATCAGTGACCATCTTCTCATAAATGGTCTCATAGTCTAATTCTATTTGATGGAAACTCCTTTAGCAACAGTGCAAAGGGAAAATGCTATGCTCTGTTAGTCAGCCTTCCGCTGCTGTGAGAAAACACCTGAGGTAAACAACTTCAAGGAGGAAAGGTTTATTTTTGGCTCACAGTTGCAGAGGTTTCCGTCCATGGTTGGCCAGCTCTGTTGTTTCTGGGCCTGTGGTGAGGCAGAACATCATGGCGGAAGGGTGTGGCTGAACAGAGCTGCTCACCTCGTAAAGGCCAGGAAGCAAGCAGTGAGAGAGAGAGAGGGAGAGAGAGAGAGGCCAGGGACAAGATCCACTCTTCAAGGACACATCTGCAGTGACCTGCTTCATCCCATGTCCTGCAGTTGCCACCACATCTCCTGAGGCTCGCTCCCCAGCCCCTGCAATAAGTAACGGGACTCAAGGAGAGGCCTCTCTGTGTTTTTCCTGAACTTTCCTTTACAACACCAAGACCCCTAGATGTGTTTTTCTTTGAAAGAGGATCCAAGAAAGAGGAAAAATGTAACAGGCAGCAGAGCTGGAATCCACCAGACACTGGCACTTCCCCTTGTGTAGAGGAGAAGGGCACGGGACCGTCGGCCACAGAGCCAAGGCCTCACAGGACAGGGGCAGACGCAGGTGTGTCTGCTGCTTGGGCTCAGGCTGTCCGCAAAACCACTTCCGTTATTTCATGGCTTGTTTAGGAGTCGAATAATTATTGGTTTTGTGACTGGAAAGGCACTTCTTTATTTTTTAATCTTGTTTGTATGTGATACAAAGTGACCAAAGCCAGGCCCCAGGGAAGCTGCTTCTGCCCCTTTCCGTCTTCACTCATCTGCACACCACGGCTCGTCTCTTGGGAAAGAACAGATCCTGGGAGAGCCTATCAGTTTCAAGACCCTGACATAAGGGATCAATAAACTTTGACAGGAAGGGATCAGATAGCATCTATCTGAGGCGCGAGGGCCACATGGTCTCTGTCACAGCTCCTCAACGCGTCCTCTGTGGCATGACAGCAGCCGCCGCCGAGTGCCTGTGTTCCCGTGAAACCTCATTTACAGGCAGGGGCAGTGGGCTGGGTGTGGCCCAAGGGCTGCCATTACCAAGCCTGCCTCAAAGCACGGGAAGCTAAGTGGCCGCCAGCGACCAAAACTTGGGCAAAGAGGGGCATGAGACCACACGCAGTGCTCGGCTGCTTAAAAAGTCAATGTCAGCATTTAAAAGGTTGGGATGTGTCGTGCCAGGAGCTAGAGGTGCCCAGCTCTTTGGGAAGCTTGGGAGGCCAGGGTGCAGGCCCTCCACAGCGCAGTGGGGAGCAGGTGGGCGGCTGCTCCTTGAAGAGGCGGCCATCTCTTTCCAAGGCTGCTGTGCGTTGCTGTGCCGGCCCTTAACCTGGCCCTGCTTCCTCAATGCTAGCATCCACCTGGGCCTCTAGACGCCTGGATTTTTTTTTTTTTTTTTAAATATTTATTTTTTAGTTGTAGGTGGACACAATAGCTTTATTTTACTTTTATGTGGTGCTGAGGATGGAACCCAGTACCTCCCGCGTGCCAGGCGAGCACGCTACCACTGCGCCATAACCTCAGCCCACGCCTGGATTTTTTGAGCACTGCCACATGGGAAAAGATAAGGACCGATGTTTGATTGGTGACCAAAGTGTCTTTTTATAAACAGAGCTCGGAGCATAAAGATGATGCTGAAATTTAGCCATAACTTATGCAGGGTTTTTAAGTGTAGTGACCTGTCCATTATCGGACAGTGAAGGGCCGTTTGCACCTGCTACAATGTCCCCTGGAAGATCAAACCACTCAGCCACTGACACTGGACCGTGTGAGCAGGCCTAGGCCAAGTGCGGGCTGTGCCAAGGTGGCTGGGTACCGCTCTGGCAGCCCTTTCCTGGTGACGCCTGCTCCCCTCCGTCACAGCTGTCTCCTCCAGCTTGACCCCCTCCATCCACCAGAGTGCACCTGTGTTTTAATGATCTTTCTCTAAATTTAAATGACACCATTAAAGGAAGATTTTTTACTGGAAGGTGTCTAATAATAGCGTTCGCACCAAGCCAGACCAGGCTTAAATTATGCCCTGTTGCCTGTGTCCAAAGATATTAACATTTTAATTAAAAGGAGAGACCTAACATTTATTGGATGATGGATAGTGAGACCTGGGGCTTTGGGGAGAGGTGACAGACCCTCTGGCAGAGGGCGTGGAGCCTTTCTAGGAGCCAAGTGTGCCCAAGGGGGCCCTGAGCGCCCACCTGAGCCCAAGCTCAGCGCCGTTTCCCATGGGGCAGGTCAGTGGCAGCATCTGGACTAAGGGCTTTGTCACCATCTCCTTTGCCACTTGGTCTCGCCGTTCGGTTCTGCCTGTGGAACAGCTGGGTAAAGGTGGCGGGACAGACGCCAGGCACACGTGCTGCTTGCTGCCAGCCCTTGCCCAACAACTGGGTCTTCCTGCAAATCCCACTCACTTTCATTTTCCGTCGAAACCGATGGTCAGCTGTACCAAGAGCTGGCGACTGTGAAGCTGCTCTTGCATTCCCACGAGGCAAATATAAAGGCCCTGTCCACTCTTACATCCCGCGAGGTCCAAGCAGTGCTTTCCCTTGAGAACAAAAGAGGAATCTCTTGGGGTGGATAAGCTTATGCCAAATCAAGTGGTCATGTCATTTGCATAGGGTTGTGTTCGCAGGGTGTGCACCCTTAAGACCAGATCTTTCTGGCATCACAACCCAACCGTCTTGAAAATTGAGCAGTATCATCTCCATAGAGCTAGTTCACATTTGGGCTTTGTCTTAGTCTGTTTCCATTACTGTAATGAAATACCCAAGGGTGGTCACTTTATAAGCAAAAGAGGTTTGTTCAGCTCACTGTTCTGAAGGTTTGAGGGCATGTTGCCAGCTTTGGCTTGGCTCTGCAGAGAATCTCATGGTGGGTGGCATTAAGAGGTGGCAGCATGTGAGACAGCTGAGACAGGAAGCCTGAGAGAGGGGACGACCCTCTGGCAAGAACAGACCATGGCCCCTTGATAACGACTTCCATCTCTTCTGAGGGTGATGCACCTGGGATCTAATCTCCGCCCACATGGTCCACCTCCTGCGAGGTCCATCACCTCTCACATTTCCGTGCTGGGAACCAAGCTCCCTACACGTGACCCTTGGGGAGAAACCACGTCGAAGCCACAGCAGGGCTCTTTCAACTCGTGTGATTGTTCAGGGCAACACCCATGGCAGCATCTCCGGTGAGTCTGTTTGGTGCCTGATGCCCCCTGCTGGGCACCCCGCCCCCTGTGGACTCAGGGAGCACGGGGAGCAGGCGACGTCTGTGATAGACGGATGTGCTGAGGTCCAGCCTAGCGGAGCCTGATGCCCCAGATGGCTCACAAGATGCGCCCTTGCCACAGCTGATGTGGGGACGGCAGAGAACTGGCCCTCCCAGCTCCTCGAGGCTTCTTACCCAATGGGGCTGCAGAAACTGTCAGCCCGTGTCCCTGTCACCTGACACCCTGCAGCCATCCTGCTTCACCCTGAGCAAAGCCAGTGGCCTCTTGTGGCTCCACATCATCAGGCCCCCTTGCCTCCCCCTGGCTGAGGGCCTGGGTGCTTGCTGTGGTCTAGGCCTGACCATCCTCTCCAGGAACTCCCAGGGCTCAGCTCTTGACGACTTCAGCGAGGCCTCCCTGGCCACTCCTGCCAAGCACGTTCTGTCCCCTCCCACCTGTGGTTTTTCTCTGTCTCACTTTGTATTATAATCTAGCTTTTCTTATTTGTCTTATTTGCTCCTCCTTGTCCACCTCTTGTACTGCAATAGAAGTTCCATTAGTACACATTATTATTATTATTATTACTATTATTATTATTGTTATTATTATTATTTTGATGGTTCACCACTACGTCTGGCAACAGGAACAGTATCTGATCCATAACAGGAAGCAAATACTTTTAGAAGGAATGAATGATCTCTAATCCCTCAGGAGATTCTTACTGATTCTTACCAACTTTTCCCCTCCCAGGGGTAAATGACCAAAATGAAAGTCATACCAGTTTTAAGCAAAAGTAGTTCAAGCAAACCAAGACTTTGATTTTCTCCTGTTGGGGTGGGGCATTCTCCAAAGAGCATGGAGCACGATAGCCAGCAATGTGCCCCTTCAGTGTGGTCCACGGGAAACGGAGAGCTCATTTCTCCAGTTAAGGTCTATGGAGATAGGCCAGGCATGGAGGTGCACAGCTGCAATTCCAGCATTTCAGGAGGCTGAGGCAAGAGGATCACAAGTTTGAGGCCAGCCTTAGCAACCTAGCAAGACCCAAAGCAACTTAGCAAGGCTCTGTCTTAAAATAAAAAATAAAAAGGACAGGGGATGTGGCTCAGTGGTTAAGCATCCCTGGGATAAATTCTGGGCACAAAAAAAAGGTCTATAAAGGTGAGACTTCTGTAGATGGGCTTGGCTGGACCTGTTGGACCAATCCCTGTAGACACTGGAGGATGCAGGGTGGTAGATGACGGATGGAGGTCACAGCTGGTTAGCGGAGGAACAGAGAAAGGGGTGGCGGGGCTGCCCTCTCTGCAGACACCCTGATAGCATCTGTGTAGTCTTATCACACTTGTTCTGATTTCTCTACCTTTCCCTGACCAACCTTCCTGAAGCAGAACCAGACATGTATGGTCTCCAAACTATGGTGGCCTTAGGCACGTGACACAAAATCCATGGGGCATAGACAGAAAATATTAGAACCTCTTTTATCATTCATATTTAATCTCCTGCTTTAAAATTTAATTTTAAATGCATGGTTTAGAATGCCCACATCAGCAGAGCTGTACCTATACGTATTAGTAGTTTAGCTATATCTGTAATTTATCAAAAGTGAAAATACATGTGATATATTCCTACTAGCTGAAAATATTCTTGTGTGGGGCTTACGTGTTTGCAAAAGCTAAGGCCGCTCTTCTGTTTTAATGGAGAGCAAGACATTTTAAAAATGACAATATGTGGCTGTTTTCGGACGCACGGCTCCATCTTGGATTTCGTCTCCAAGCACCTGTTGAGTGAGCACTGCCAGATGGCAATCGGGTCGCCCGGCCCCTGGCGGGTCTGGGCTTTCAGAGAGGATGCGCTTCCAGACCTGCTTATGAAGGTCTGAGCGAAGACATCAAACCAAAGACTTTCCGGAGTGGGCCAAGCATCTCATACTTGAAATCCAAACCTATTTTAAAGAAGACGGATGGAATAATGTAGTGAAGGAAAAATTGTGGAGCAGAGAAGTGATGGAAATGGGGGAGAAAGACCACAAGTGAAAGTCCAAAGCAGAAAGCAAGAAATAATTCTAGAAGAACAGCAAATGTGGTTAGCGGACGAGCCCATATGCAAGCCAGGAATATATTCTGAATTATTGAAATCGGAATGACTCTCATATTCTATTAAAGAGGAAAATGGTACTAGAATAAATATTCAAAGGACCGAGATCTGGGGCATCAATCCTGCCTGAATATTATTAGCTCCCTCCGTGTGTGCTGTAGGCAGCTGTCCTTTCCCATAAACGCCTGCATTGCTGGGGATTGAACCCAGAGCTTTGCTCTCCCGCAGCTGTGCCCCCAGCCCCTGCATAATCCCATGGACCCCTGGCACTCGGCACTGTTCTGCCAGTGAGGACGTAGCAACCTGGTCACAAGAGACACACTCACGATTGAGGCCGTTCCAGGACATCAGCGCCACGGAGAGAAAAGGGAGAGCTCGCGGACGCTCTGCTCAGCTGTTATCTGTTCTAGTCTCATTTCAACAAATGTGATTTGAACCCCACTCAGCATTGGCATGGTGTGTGGCTCTGGGAATAGATGTGACCCTGTTCTGTCCTCAAGCAGATGGCCCTGTGCTGGGGAACTGGGCTGGAACACAGCAGTACCATAATGTCCTGGGTTCTCCCCAAAACAGAATGGAAAGAGCACCAAGACCAAAGGGAAGGGGCTGGGGAGTCAGAAGTCTGCCTGGACGTGTTTGAATGAGGCCTCAGAAGGCCTCTCACTGAAGAAGAAAGCTAAGAGAGGAAAGGAGGGAGCTTGAGGGAGGGCAGGGGGTGGGGAGGCGGACTCCAGGGTGCGGGGCTCAGTGGAGGGACCACGGAGGCAGCTTGGGCTCCATCCTCAAGGCGATGGCAAATCGTTGGAGGACACTTTTTATCATTTTAAGCAAAAAGTCTGGTGAACAATCAAAGAACAAATAGAAACCGGGGTCAGGCAAACCATTTGGGAGGCTACCAAAATAAG
>CM053416.1:16318135-16345349 GCA_028644305.1 Xerus rutilus
GGTAGGACTATCACATTTGATCAAGGGCTACTTGTTCTTCATGTTGACACGAGGCTGCCAGCTCTTGGTGTCCTGTGAATTACAGCATGCTCCCCTCTGGCTCATATGACTCTCAGTTGTATGTGAGTTCTGGTTCCTTTGGTGGGTGCTTTCTCCCCACCCTTTGGGTAGCTTCCTTGCAAGCATCACTGACCAGTTCTCTGCTGAATCGTCAGGGGACTGCGAATCTCTGGAGTACCCTCTGCAGGCAGCTGTCTCCTTTAAGACTCTCTTTGCAAACTTGTGCCCCCTTGGCTTTCCTGGACTCTGACCTGTGTGCCCTCAATGTGGGGAGTCTGGCAGGCTTTGTCTCAGTCCCCAGGTGATGTCTCTACACCAGTGGCATGGGAAGATTCCTCTAGATGGGGGTGACTTCATCCAACTTGGAGGATCTTCAGACCCATTTTGATCATTTGGGTTAAGCTCCTTGCCCAGTGGTTGTTGGCTGATGGGATTGAAGTGGAGGTCACTTGAGTACAGGGCAGCACACATCTTCCAGATTAGCTCACCAACAAGGACTTCCTAGGCTCTGAGCACGATGGCTGGGCATGTGTAGATGAAAGCTGAGTCAGAATCCAGTCACGTGGGAAGGAAGGCCATTGTCATCCTCGTGGCCGTCATCATGATTTCAGGGGGGCACATCTCAGTTGGGGAACAACGGCTGGGGCATCCTTGCCTTTATCTGGCTGCTAGCCTGCAGAAGCTCTTCCCAGGTCTCCCGCTAAGGAAGGCACCATCTGCTAATGGTCCCTCCCTTCTACTACGTCCAAATGCACCATCATGTGGCCCCAGAGCTGCCCTTTCCTCAGCCTCCCCCAGTTTTATGACAGAGAACTGGTCAGTCACTCTTATGAGGAAACTACCCAAAGCTGAGGAGAAAGCACCCACCAAAGGAACCAGAACCCACACAACACTGGCGTGTAGCTGGGCCATGGATGTGGGTCCATCATGAGTGTCCCTCCTAATACTCTCCTCCAGTTGCAGCGTGACCCAAGACCTCCCTCTCCAACCGTCCCCTCTGTCTTCCCCACTGCACGCTCCCCTGGGCCGTCTCACTGTGTCATGGCTCCCTCATGGATGCTTCCAGAGAGCCTGACCAGCACAACCCTCTAGTGACTTTCTGAGGCAGGAGGACCATCAGCAGATCCAGCCCACGATGCGGGCAGGGAGACTGGAGGTCTGTGAGGGGAGCACCCTGCCAGCCAGCGCACAAGTCCTCCTTGGCTGAACTAGACCTGGACCCCACTGCTGACCATGCGGTGCCACCACTCCCTGGGCCACGGGGGACGGGGAGATGGTGGCCTCGGTGCCCATGGGATCCCACAGGACAGGAGAGGTGCTTAGGAGAGGTGGCAGGAGGTTTGGAGAACTCTCGCTATGCCTCCTGGTCACTAAAGATGTGGGATTTGAGAAAGGAGCAGCCTCCGCATAGAAGAGAAGCCACTTCTGAAGGTGAGGATGGGAGGGACATTTGGCAGACAGGAGAGGGCTGTGCTATCCAGGTGACTTCTTCTCCCTCCAACTCTGAGAATGCTCATGGCAGAGTCCTAGGCCTGGACATAACAGGAGACGTGTTTTTTAATGAGGAATCTTTTTCCGAGACAAGAATTCGGTTCTACCCAAGTTCACCATTGGGGGTCCACCTGAAGCCAGAACAGGCTGGCTGGGAAGAGTTAGGACACCTGATGTGTGAAGGCAGGACCCACCAAGGAGCCCACCAAGGAGCCGTGACCAAGGCAAGTGGTGAGAAGAGCCCTCTCACCAAGCTCCCAAAGTCTGAGCGAGAGCAAGGACCGGGGAATCCCAGCTGTTGGTCACCAGACACAACATCTGGGCCATTACTGACTTTGCTTTTCTTCCCATGTCTTGGTGCCTTGTAGACAGTGCTCAGAGGTCATGGGCTTAGATAATTTAGTACAGTTGTCATTTCTTGCCGAGTTGCCTTGAGCTTGACATTAGCAAAATCTGTCTTACTTAAAAAGCTTTCGATATGTATTTACTTTTGTGTGCAGAGATGTATTATTTTGCTTTAAGACAAAAACAATGACTTATTTCATAAGAAAAAAAATTTTATGTGTTGTTTATCTACATATGCCTCGGAATCTTTCCGGAAGATGAAAATATGACCCTTAGAATCCATTTTCCACTCCTCTAATAAAAACCACACCAGGCCCGTGTGCGCTGGGACATGCCTGTGATCCCCATGGCTTAGGAGGCTGAGGCAGGAGGATCGCAAGTTGGGAGCCAGCCTCAGCAACTTAGCAAGGCAGAGTCTTGCTAAGTTTGCTTTTAGGCAACTTAGCAAGACCTTGTCTCAAAATAACAAATCAAAAGGGCTGGGGATGTGACTCAGTGGTAGAGCACCCTGGGTTCAGTCTCTGGTACAAAAAATTAAAAAGCCACACCAGTTCATCCATCAGTGATGGGAGAAATTACATCTGTTTCACTAAAGAAGCCCAAATGTTTTGTTTAAATATCTGACTTCCTGGAAAACTGGATGTAGGCGGTGGTGTGTGCGTGTTGTGTGTTTGCTGTTGTTTGTAAACAGGAAGATCTTGGAGCAACAGAGTGCAGAGAAGGCAACCCAGGTTTTCTTGTTGTTTCTTTCAGGGTGGGTTTGACTTTGTTAAATCCTTTCTCCCTTCCTTACAGAGTCTTCTACTAATTACATAGCTCTTTGATATTCTTGGACATTTTCTGAAGTGGTACCCCACAGCTGTACAGCTAGGACAATGGGACCTCAGTTTGGGGGTGAGGTTTTATTTGAACAGGAATGCGGGAGATGGACTTTTGTAACATGGAGTGTGGCTTGCCCTCCGCCTTTTTTTTTCAGAAATTACTTGTGGGAAAATAGTTCCAAGCATCTTCTTAATAATTTTCCCTTGGACTTTTGTTTATTTCCCACCCCCATCCCTCAGATCTTTGTAACCGAAGAGGAGCCTCGGTCGCCCGTGCTGGTTACAGTGGTCTGCGTGTTTGTTGGTATGTGACTTTGTTTAGTAAAGCCTGTGTGATTCCTTTCCTTTCTTTTTTCTCCCCAGTGATCTCAGTTTGCTAAACATTGCGTAACTTTGAAAAAATGTAGCCGATGATGTTTTGGCCTCCCTCAGGTTCAGCGTCGCCCTGCTTTCCACTGCAGTCACCCGATGACTTTTTGAAATCGGCCCACCTCCCAGCCTTGTTTGTCCTTAGCTATGGAGGTGTGCTCTGATTTTCAGGAACTCTGATGTTTCCTGTCTCGTGCAGGTGAAGACCTGAGAGTTTTCAGCAGTGCCTCTGCACCCAGAAAAAAACTGTGTACTGAATAAATCCCTTGCGGTGGGCTTCTTGGGCCCTGATGCTCTTTAATGTGCGCGACTCTGCCAGCTGCTCTTGGCCCCGAATCGAGGCTATGATGGTGGGGGAAATAGGAACACAGGGGGCCGGTCCTTGGAAAGACCTTAAAGAAAGATTATCTCGTCTAAGGATAAGTAGTGTGTGGCACAAACACCACTCCTGTTCCCTCCCTCACCCGTAACCCAGCCTGGCCCTCTTTCCCCTGAGCCCCCATGGCTGCATGATCTTCTTCTACATACAGTCCCAGGATTCTACTAAAATACCAACATCGTTTGCATGTGAGATGGAGTCTCTATCACTGTTGATCATAACAAAGCTCCACGTGTACCCCAGGACATGGAGAAGCTCAGGCCAAGGCAGAAAAGTGTGAGGGTTGAGGCCACAGGCTCAAGAATGGAATGGCCTAGGCTCCGAGCAGGCGGAGCCGCCTGGGGGCTGTGCGGCTTGGGGTAGAGTTGCTGGAGAGAGCAGGGCTGCTCCTAGGCTTGTCTGGTGGGCAAGCCAACACCCTCTGTCTGTAGCACTTAGCCTAGGGCCTGGGTGCTGCTTAGAGAACCTGCCTGGTCCTATTGATGCTATGCTTACTGAGGAAAGTGACGTTTCAGACAGTTAGTTAGGGTCAGAGGAGGCGTCTCAGCTTCTGCACAGCCACAGGACGGGCAGGCTTGATTCTTGGTTGCGTGGGGCTGTGCTGTACACCCTGGGGTGCTCAGCAGCCTCCCTGGCCTCTACCCACTGGAACCAGGAACAGTGTCCTCCTCCCCAGCATTACGACACATTTCCAGACATTCCCGGATGCCTCCTTGGGGACAAAATGGATAGACTTAAAAATATTAATATTTGTGCCTGAACCTACTCGCAGGAATGATAGCCCTGCTGGTTGAGTGGTAAGTTACTGAGAATTTTCTTTTTTAAAATCCTTTCCCATGGCTTTGATGTCACTGCTTTTCTTTTAGGCACCTACAGTTACTATTTACCAACCTGCGGATAGTTCTGATAACAGATGAATGGCTTCAGGTTTTAATTGTGCTCTTGTACTAGCATTCAAATAATGTCAAATAAAATGCTCAAGCTCACGATATAATTCTTGAGGTCACAGCTGCCTTCTAAATTCTGTAATAATAAGTGCATTGACAGAATTAATTGAATACTTGGTTTGTGTCAGGCATGGCGCTGAGCTTGTGTTCCCTAGGCCTTTGACGGACCCAGCAGTGCTTAAAACATTATTCCCATTTTACAGACGATGAAACAGAGGTCAGAGTTCCCTGCCTCCAGTTCCACAGCTACCAAACCAGCACAGCCGATGGTCCAGCCCAAGCGTGGTTTCTACACTGCACACAAATACTGCACGCCAGAGAAGGATCGGGAACATACGTGTCCCGGTGTTTACCTTGATTATTAATAGATGATGGGATTATGGTGTTTGTTAGTTATTACTTACACCTACTGTTTTCCAAATTTTCCGCTTTGAGCATTCATTATTTTTCAAAAGTGTTAAAAAGCAAAGTTATAATTATGCAGTCCTGTGACTTTTCTAAAACAAGTGATTAATTGTGTTTACAACAGTCTACCTACAGATCTTGCTTGTGATTGATTGAAAAGCAACAGGAATTATATTTTAATTCCTCATGTTAGATACCAGCATGGAGCCACCCGGCTCCATCCTGGAACCGGCAGTGATTTAGTGGTGGGGGCTGTGCACAGTCGTGAGGCCAGCTTGCCATATAAGGGTGTTCTGTAAGCGATCATATAGAATGTTTAAATAAACACAGGACATGTTACAGAAACCGAGGAATGTCGTCCTTCAAGATTTCCTACCTTGGGAAATTATATGCTTGTTTCAGTGATGTATCTTCTTTTGAATTTCACTTTTGATTATTGCCTTGAAAGCTACTTTTTGAACCAGACAAGAAAACCAGGCTTCATTATTTCAGTAAAACACCAGGAATTACCCGCTTGGTTGCCCCCTGAGACATGCTCTGAATTTTTGTTTCGTCATTTTCAAGAATCAAATAGAGACACAAGGATGACATTTCCCACAGGAGGCCCCCGCGGTAACCGGCATCTTCACATTCTCATGGAAATGACAGGAGGGGAGGTCCACCTGGGGGTCCTCAGGGGCCTTTCAAGTGTACCACACCCTATGTGTGTGTCAATGTCTCCGCGTGCCTGTGTGTTCGTTTGCATTATTTTATAATTACGCTTCAGGTGGCTCCATTTGGAACGCATTTCGCTGGCCTCGTCCCTGTAGCACATTTCCAACTGTAAAAAACATTGGAAGATCTGCTGCGGACCTGCTTGCCTAGTCACAGGTCTTGGTGATTCTGGGGTCCAGGTGATCCTTACCATCTGAAGCAAGGAGGCCATAGGCCTAGGCCTCTCTGTCTCTTCCTCTGGTTGCCATCAGCCCTGTCCTGGGACCTGTCCCCGTGGAGTCCCAGGTGGGTGGAGATCTCACAGGGCTCAGGACTCTGCCATGAGCCCCCATATAGCACAGCCACACTGCTGCCACTGGGGTCTCTGTGAAGAGATCTCTCGTTTCCATTTAAACCTGATTTCCCAGGTGATCGTCATTATCATTATTTCACATGGGTGAAAGAGCCCAAGTCTCCTCAGGGCAGTGATTCGCCATGGGATTACTCATTGATTGGCTCATTTCATTCAGGGGGATGTGCCAGTCAGTGCCCAGCACCTGACACCCAGGACTCTGTAGGGAGCACATGGATTTGTCTCTGGCATTGAGAGTGTTATTTCCAGGGAGGGACACAGAGAATATGTGAGAACATAGGTCAAGAAGTAAGGGAGAATTTGTTTTATATGACATTGGCAGATGGAGGAGAGGAACCCAGGCAAGGTCTCTCTAAGGCTGTGACATTAACTTGAGACTCAAGGAGGATTTATCCATGCAAAAATCTTGAGAGAGAAGGTACCAGGCAGAGGCACTAGAGAGGGCTCTGGGACCCCCAGCACAGAAGAAAAGGTGCAGAACACTTGTATCATAAACATACAAAACATTCACAGAATGATACCACCCATAAGACCACCCTCACGGGGTGAGTTTCGAGAGAAGACACAGTAAGGACGTTAGACGGGTAGAATTCTAAACTCCAATCCTCCTGTTATAAGCCAGAAAAGCCCATTTTACATTGCTCCACAACCAAAGAGCGCCTGTAATTTTTAAAACACATCATTTGGTACCTGACATGGGATGGATCTGTGAGCAAAGCCAGGGTCTTCCTCTTTAAGATTCTCCTTGTCCTAGAAAATTTAGGCTTTATTGGATTCCAGGGCAGAGTATTTTTGAAAGCGTGCGTGTCTCTGCTCTGCTTGCATTACTTCTCTTCCCCAGAAGGAGACCAAACTGTTTATAGGGGAGACAGAAACAAACAAACAACGGTAATAGGCTTCCGAGCATCACGGACATGTGACCTCCCCGCCGGCACAGAGATCCTGGAGGCCAGCGGCAGGCCAGCCTGCCGGATGCTCCAGGAGCTGTGTCCTTGGGGATGACAGTATGAATTAGACACCATCCTCGTCTCCTCCTCGGGATTCTAACTTCTAAATTCTGACCCAGAAAACACACGATTTGTTCCCTTCCAGCCTAAAATTCATGCTGCCCCGGCAGCGGCTGCAACAGCCCCAAACGATGTGACTGGCTGCCTCAACCTTCTGCGGTTCTGTGTTCTAAGACAAGCTTCCAGAAGATTTTCTGTTGCCTGGAGGAAAGGCTGGTGGTGGTCTGTCAGCTGGAGCCTTGTAGGTACGCCAGCTCGGGAATATCTACCCCTATTTCTCCCTGGGCCCAGCAGCCTTTGCAATGGCATGCCATGAACAGCGTGCCTCTGAGATCTCTCTCTCCCTCTCTCTCTCTCCCTCTCTCTCTCCCTCCCCTCTCTCTCTCCTTCTCTCTCTCTTTCTCCCCCCTTCTTTCCCTGTCTCCCCCACCCCACCCTCCTGAAAAAAACTTTTGACATCATTTCTTTTTCTGAATTTCTAGGACATACGTCTTTCTTCTGGCTAAGCCAAGGGTACAGATCCGAGTGATCTGATTTTCCCACTGTTGGTAAATGAACTTCATTGTGGAAAGTCTTACACTACCATTTCACCATTATTATCTGTTCATCTGTCCAGTTTTATCTACTCCCTCAACATCTAAAGAGTTTTATGTGGCATTCGCTGATAGTTGAAGTGATAACTCTAACAAAACTCATCCTTTCTGTTGACTTGGTTAGTGTATATTGGTATCTACCGCTTCCAGTTTCCTCTTAGAAAAAGGAGAATTCTTGAAGCTGGGCGTGGTGGCGCACACCTGTAATCCCAGCATTATGGGAGGCTAAGAAAGGAGGATAGCGAGTTCAAAGCCAGCCTCAGCAATGGTGAGGTGCTAAGCAACTCAGTGAGACCCTGTCTCTACATAAAACACAAAATACGGCTGGGGATGTGGCTCAGTGGTCGAGTGCCCCTGAGTTCAATCCTGGTACCAAAAAAAGAAAAGTAAGAAAGAAAGAAAAAGGAGAATTCTGGCTGGGTACAGTGGTACACACCTGTAATCTAAGCAGTTTAGAAGGATGAGGCAGGAGGATCGCAAGTTCAAAGGCAGCCTCAGCAATTTAGCAAGGCCCTAAGCAACTTAGCGAGACCTTGTCTCAAAATAAAATATAAAAACGGGGTAGGGATGTGGCTCAGTGGTTAAGTGCCCTTGGGTTCAATCCCCAGTACCAAAAAGAGAAAAAGAAGAATTGCAGACTGGGGGTGTAGCTGCATGGCAGAACTTCTATCCAGCACACAGAGCCCCTGGGTTCCACCTGTACTACCGTAGGGAAAGAAAGAAAAGGAAGGAAGGGAGGGAGGGAGGAAGGAAAGAAGAGAGGAAGGAAGGGGAGAAGGAAGAAAGGAAGGAAGAAAGGAAGTCAGGGACAAATGAAAGAAAATCCTCCATTGAAAAATTACACACAATTCACCAAGAAATTCCCCAAAGTCCTATGAGGGAGGGTCTTTATCTTGCATCCCACCGCCCCCTCGTGTGTGGCTCGGTGGCAGGCAGTGGGTGTCTGTGGAGTGCAGGGTGCCTGGCTGTTGGGAGGCACCCTGGCAGCAGCTCACCTCCGCAAGGCCCCTCCAAAGTCGAAGTCAAATCATGTTAGATGCCAACCCGTGAAGATGCCACCATTAGCAAAGTCTTGGAAGCAACGTGTCCCCCCCACCCCCCAATTCTGTCAATCTAGCACTTGGTCATTTCCACAACTGACCAGGAAGGCAGCAACAGTCTGGGCATGTATGTGGATGGGGTCTCCGGGGACAGCGTTGGCATAGAGAAGGTGAGACGGTGGGGAGCTGACCTGCCCGTGAGACCCAGCCCAGGGGGCTGGGCCTGCCATGCAGGAAACGCCCTAGACGTCCCAGAGGGGGAATTTTCACTAGAGCAACCAGACCGCCTAGCTTAATCCCATGCTTCGTCAGGAGAGGCGGCACCCTCGACAGAGGATTCTCTCTGTGGCCGCGTCCTCTGCTGGGTTTGTTTTGTGGCTGACGGCACAGCTGGTATTGTTTATGGAGTCCTGGACTCTAATAAAGCTGCTTCATCAGGATACAGCAAGTCCTGGGAAGAGTCCTGTTGGGACTGGCAGTGGGCTGGTGGCTGAGACAGTAGCGCAGAGCCCCTCAAGGCCCTGTGCCACTTACAAACAGCCTTGCCTGGGGCCGCCCTGCTTTGACAAGGAAGTGATGTGGTCACACGCTCACAGGTAGACAGGAGAGGGACTTCTGCTCTTTCGTGGAGGAGAAGTGATCAGATAATCCTGTGGCAGGGAGAAGGAAGTCTGTGGCAGAGAGGTGTTACTGCCTGTGCTGGGGACATCTAGAGTGGTGGATTCTGCCTGGGGACAGCTTTGAGCCCCCAGAGGACACTTGGCAAGGTCTGGAGATAATGTTGGCTGTTTGTCTAGGGGACAGTGCCTTCAGTGCTAGACACCCTGCGTGGCATCCAAGAGTCCCCCAAAGACTTTTTGGACTTCAGAACAGGGGGAGTGTTTCTTCCAGGGAGGGTGATTCTGCTGTTTTCCAGCTCTGAATTAGAAACAAACAAACAAAACAAACCTAACTCCATCTTATCCTTGCATGGAGAATGGGTGAGCAGTATTTGTGTCTCTGTGCCTAACTTACTTCACTTGACATGATGTCTTCTTGGTTCATCTGTGTTATCTCCAATGACAGTTTTTCCTGCTTTGTAAAGCTATCCCACTGTGTGTATTATTACTGCATTTAAAGAGCCATTCATCTTTTGATGGACCCTTAGGTTGTTTCCATAGCCTGTCAGAGTACAGGTCTCTTTACTGTACTGATTTCCATTTCTTTGGGAATATATATCCAGGGATTGCTGGATCATGTGGCCATTCCATCTTTAGGTTTTTTTTTTTTTCTTTTAATACTAGGGATTGAACTTGGGCACTTGACCACTGAGCCACATCCCCAGCCCTATTTTGTATTTTATTTAGAGACAGGGTCTCACTGAGTTGCTTAGCCCCTTGCTTTTGCTGAGGCTGGCTTTGAATTTTTGATCCTCCTGCCTCAGCCTCCCAAGCCACTGACATTACAGGCATGCACCACCGTGCCTTAGATTTTTATGGAACCTGTATAGCATAATCTCACTTAGAGGTGGAATATGAAAAAAGTTAGACTCAGGGAAACAGAGACTGCAAGTGTGGTTCAGAGGCTGGGAGGGAGGGCAAGTGGGGAGAGAGATGTTGGTCAACAGGTATAACGTGCATGTGGGACAGGAGGAAGGGGCCCTGGTGTTCTCTAATGTGCTTATTTATTAATAATGTGGTGTAAATTTCGAAATAGCTGAAGTGTTCAAATGAGCTCATCGCAGAGAGAATCAATATTTGAGGTGATGGAGAGACCCCCGAGGCATGTGCTCTTCCCACAGTGTAGACGTGTGTTGGAACACCGCACGGTGCCCATCCATGAGCACATTCAACTGTTAGTCATCACTTAAACATGCATGTCCCCTCCCCAACAAAATAAAATACTAGAATCAGGACTGGGAGGCTGTCCTGGTTTCTGAAGTAGATGGACAGGCAGCCTGAGTGCCTGCAATGCGTGGACAGCATGGAGGCTACCTCAACACCCACCTGCCCTCTGCCTCTGAGCTCCAAGGCCAAGAAGTCCTCCAGGGGAGTCTGCAGAAGCCCTCCTCTGGAGATCAGGAGGCCTGGGTTTTGCTGAGATTTGGAGAATGCTCGCTGTGTGTGGCCTGGGCTCAGGGCACCTGGGGGCAGGTGTTCTCTTGTCCTGGCCTCAGTCTTCAGGACTTTGAAAGGCTCACCAACTCTCCAGAGGTGCCCTTCAGCTTCTGTGTGGTGCTTGGATGTCCCACAGGTATGCCTGAGGTCCAAGGCTCTGCCAGTGACTGATATCTTAGCTCTGGCTCTTGGGTAATCCACTGCACTTCTTTGTGACTTTCCACCTGTGGAAAGAGAGGAAGTAACTTTTGCAATTTCTAGGAAACATTTACAATGCTACTTTGTCCTGATTTGTTCCTATTTTATGTCTTGCCCTTCTTAAAGCTTCCCTTTTAAAAGGAGGACAGGCAGGGTGCAGTGGTATGGCAGTACAAGCGTGTCATCCCAATGACTCTGGAGGCTGAGGCAGGAGGATGGCAAGTTTGAGGCCAGCCTCAGCAACTTAGTGAGACTTGCCTCACTAAAGTAAAAAATAAAAAGGGCCGAGGGTGTAACTCAGTAGTAAAGGACCCTGAGTTCCATCTGCAATACCCCCAAAATAAACAAACAAACAAATAAATAAATAAAATGATTACAGTCTCCGGATGGGCAGAAGTTAGAAGTTTCCATGGGTAGATTCCAAACTCTGATGTATGTCAGAACCTAGTGGTGAGCTTCTGAACAGATCTATTTCCATGGCATCTCTTTCTTAGGTTGAAACAGGCCCTGTCCACCTAGGTGATTCTGTTACTTGGGGTCCTAAGACTCACTGGAGAAGACCATTCCAGCCCCTTGTAGGAAGTGGGTCACTGTTTGAATCCATTCATTCTCTGGAGGAAAGGATGCTGATCACAGGACAAGGACAGAGTTCTGGGGCTGACTCTGGGTCCTGGGTCCTTCCTACTGGCAGAGCTGATGGGTCACTGCTGTCCTCAGATGCTCCCAGGTCACGGGTCCCCAAACCTTACCACACATTACAATCACCTGGGAAGCTTTTAACAGCTCCCACATTTCTTAGACTGGACTCCAGGTTGATTCAACACAGGTCAGAGGGCGAGAGCTGGACTCTGAAAGAACTCCTTGCACAGCAGAGCAAGCCACTGTCCCGGGACCTGCAGATGGCCCCTCATGCCAGCCCTTTACCTGGAAACTCACTTCTTCATAGGAAGGGCCATCTGCAGGGAAACTGTTCCCTTCCTTTCTGGATGTCTACTTTCCTGTGTGGTTCTCTGCTACTCTTTATTTACTTATCTATTTTTTTAGTTGTAGATAGACACAATACCTTTATTTTATTTATTTATGTGGTGCTAAGGATCAAACCCACCGCCCCATGCATGCGAGGCAAGAGCTCTATCACTGAGCCCCAATCCCAGCCTGAGTCTCTGCTACTCTTGATGCATCTTTAAAGGCATTCATCTTGTGACCCTGTTGATACCCATTAGGTCTCTTGAGCAAGCTGGGGTACAAGTTCTAGAGGGCAGGGACTAACCTGTGTGGCTCTAGACTGACTTTGGGTACACAAGAGATAAGATGAAGACCTCTGGCCTCTTCCATGGCTTACATGCCCGCCATATGGAGAGGGAAAATAATGGCAGGCGGGAGTGTATGTTTGCCTGGTGTGGAATCCTGGAATAACACATACCAGTAGAACTTTTGAACTCACTCTTCTAGGGAGGAACAAAAAATCCTTCTAAATAACATTACCTTCTAAATAATGATGGTCTCTTCTGGACTGGTTGGTATTTTGAAAAGGTGAGTCTTTGCTGACCTCCTTCAGAATGGAGAACAGCCTTCCTGGTGACTTATTCATGCTTGGGAAGGAATTCATGAATAAGTAAGAGTGCTTTGCCACCTTTCCTTCTTCTCTGTGTTTTTACCCTGCTCACTTGAACTGACTGGTGACTTGATTTCCCAAGGACAGAGGTCAACTTAGGCAGCCTCTGCTCTGGACATACACTGCGGCTTGTTTTGATTGGCCCATCCTGGATTTTACTACTGAGGAATATTGACATCAAAATCTGCACTTCTGAGCCCCCAGGGTCGTGCAGGCCTGTCATCCCAGCAACTTGGGAGGCTGAGGCAGGAGGATTGTGAGTTCAAAGCCAGCCTCAGCAAAAGTGAGGTACTAAGCAACTCATTGAGACCCTGTCAGTAAATAAAACACAAAATAGGGCTTGGGATGTGGCTCAGTGGTCAAGTGCCCCTGAGTTCAATCCCTAGTAGCCCCCAACCCCAAAATCTGCACTTCTTGCCTCCCTTGAAAACTCTGAAGCTCTTCCAGTTCTGGACTTGCTTTCTTGGTGATGGCAATCAGCATCTGCCCCTTGTCCTTGGGGTTTGTGTGCCTGTTGTCCCCGAATCTCTGATACTCAGACACTTCCATAATCTCAGCCACCTGATTGAGGGACTGACTTCCGTAGCCCATGGTGTCAATATCATGTGCTAGAGGTCATTTTGGAAGATGGATTGCTGGGCCCCAGCCACCTTGTGCAAGGCAGAGGTATCACTTCTTATATACTAAATTCCACTGTTGCCAGTACTCCTTGCTGAAGCTGTCACATCTTTGGGATTGAGGAGCTCTTGCTAGCTGGCTCCTGGGCCTTTCCTAAACCCATCCCTGTCCCAGCACTTCTTCAGTAGCTTTCACCACCACAATAGGCTCCAGCATCGTACCTCACACCTGCAATTAACTGGTTCTCCAAGGAGCCTTGATTTCTTTTATTGGAGAAAGGTATGTAGAAGCCAAGATCTGGGGCCTCTGGGTGCTCACTGCAGCTGGGGGCTCCTGGCTTCTGGCCTCTCAGTGCACCAAACTAAGAAGCACGTTTATATATCAACTCACGTATGCACACATGTAGATTTATTTCTGTACCTGTTTATCTTGTGACTATATGTGTGTTAAAAATCTGTCCATGTGGACACCTTCTTCTTCATTCCAGTACCACAGGGTTTATACTGGCCTTGGGTACATCCAGTTTTTAATCTTTGTATAGTTTTTTTAAAAACAATAGCTCAAGAACCCCTGGGCGTGGGGGATAAGGAAGTTTCTTTTGATAGCTATTTTGTAGATATTACTGTTTAAAAACCAACCTATGTGAAGATGTTCTCATTGGAGAAAGTGCTCGCGTGTCACCCTGCATAGTGTCTCTTAAAGTCCTCCACAGTGTAGAGCACCCAGCTTCCGCAGTTCCTGCAGGTGGGTAGACCTGCCTCCTTTCCCTTCTCACACAAATGCATCTTGTCTCCAGCCCTACCTAACAATGCCTATTGTAATGCTGAGCTGGCACTTGTGGATTCTAAACATAAGCCAAGACACTTCTCAGAGATTACCATCAGAACTTTGCTTTACATGTGAAATCTTATTTTGAATTCAGGTACACAATTACTCACTCAGAGACTTAATTACACCGCCTTAGGATAGTATTAAAACAATGGTTTTAATTATTTTTTTGGGGGTTACAAAAGTAACCTGTTGTCTTGTTAGGGACGTGAACTAACTGTCATCTCTCTCATGACTGCTGCAGTGTACCGGTGAAGCCGTCATGTCCAGGCAGGAAGCAGCTCTGTTGGACCAGGCCCCCTTCCTCTCCCTCCAGTCCGTGTAAGTCCTGGAGCCCTCCGACGGGCCTTTATAAACTGTCTAGAGAGCTATAGAGAGAGTCCAACCAGGATGGCTCATGGGCTGCTGGAGGTGTGGCCCCTTGGAAAACATTCTGAGATTTAAACAGCAACACCTATAATTATGGAGGCGTCATTCCTTCCATAAAAAAAGAAAACAAAACAAAGCAAGCAAAGCCTTTCTACTAACAAGGTGTAGTCATAGCATGTGCTCAGGCTTTCCAAAGCCTGTCTGGCGTTTGCTCTCGGCCTGGTGGGGAATATCTTCCATCTTTCCCTGAGCTCTCATAAAACAATACAAAGGTAAACAATGGCAGTGCAATTAGCAGTCTCTTTGGGGTAACAGGAGAGAGAAGTCACCCTGTTATTAATGTCAGAGGAATTAATCATGCTTTACATGGGTGATTTAATGGCTTAACATTGCAAGTGGATAAAAAAGAAGAAACTAACCAAGTTTATAAAAGATGCTACTTTAGAGAATCAGGTATGACAGAGGACTCACAGGAACGTCTATCCAATAGTGTCAAGCTGTAAAGAGGACGGAGATGTGGCCGGCTGTAGTACTTCATCAGGCTTCTCAAACTTAGCTTGGGCAAGGCTTAGCAGGATGCATTTGTAAAAATACAGATATTGATTCCTTAGGTCTGGGGTGGGGCTGAGATTCTGCATTTTAATATGCTCTCAGGTGTGCTGCAGGTGAGAACATCACATTTTGCACAGCAAGGAAAAGGCTAGAGGGTTCTAGCACCAGCAGCAGATGGGGTTGAGCCTCCCATACTCCCTTGCACCAACATTTTGGTTTTTTGGTACCAGGGATTGAACTCAGGGGTACTCAACCACTGAGCCACATCTCCAGCCCTATTTTGTGTTTTATGTAGAGACCGGGTCTCACTGAGTTGCTTAGTGCCTCGCCTTTGCTGAAGCTGGCTTTGAACTCGTGATCCTCCTGCCTCAGCCTCCCAAAGTGCTGGGATTACAGGCGTGCGCCACCACGCCCGGCTGTACCAACATTTTGCACTGGGTTCTCAGGGTTCAGGGTGCAGGAGCAGCTCTTTGGAGTGAAGGTAACTGGCCAAGTCCTTTCTTGTACACTGCTGTGCATGGGGGACTACAATCCATCTGGTGCCCTGGGGCCAAGTGCTGTACAGTAGAGCTCTTGGCAACCTCTTTTTGCAAGGACCAATCTAGAGAAACATAGAGATGTTTGCAGGCCATATTTATTTATGTGTATACAACTTCATCCTTTAAAAGAACAAAACAAAACGAGGCAGGAAATGCAATGTTGGTAGCTAAGGCCCCTGTCTGGTTAGAACATCACAAAGGGCACTACATCTCCAGATTTAAATCTGAGCCTCTTAAGATTGTTGTTGAGGAAAATACTTGCAAAGGTGGGGTCAATCACACCCCCTGGCTAACTTTTCCAGCCCCGCAGTTAGCAAATGTGATTGGGTTTCAGTGACTGTTCATACAACATATACCCTGCTGACCTCCAGCCTGGACAGACAGGGGCATGGGCATGGGGAGGATGGGCTCCTCCTGGCACTTAGGGTAAAGCATGTGATTTTCATTAGTAGTTTTCATCTTCTTGGAGAGAAATCAAGGGGTCATAGCTTTCATTTTGAGAACAGTCCACCCTCTATTCTGCTCTATGCTGTGTTGGTCCACTTGAGAGTTTACCACATCCCAGAGAGAGGAAAGGCTGAGGACATTGAACTTGAACTTGAGTGTGGCCTTGGTATCTCCACCATCTTTTTAGGGAAACATAGGATGGCTGTTCCTGGGGAGCTAGACATGCTGCCTAAGGTCAGAGGGTGGGTCACTTCTCTGATGTGGAAAAAGTGAGATGGAAATACACCAAGTCAGGACTCCTGGGTTTGTACCTTGTCTGGTCATTAACCAATCATTTGGCTCTGGGGACTGATTTAAATCCCAGGGTCTCCCTAAACTCATTGGCAATCTGATACGCTGTTGTGCCAGGGCTTCTCAAAGTGTGCAGCCCAGGCACGGGGCTGGCATTAGCTAGCAGTGACTCACCTGCCGACGACTGTAACCTTCTGCTTGTTCCAGAGGGGCGCATGCAGGGGGAGAAGCAAAACCTTCAGAGATGTTTGCATCTGTAACACTCTTCAGTGCCGGTCAATCTCTCTTTTTTTTTTGGTACTGTAGATTGAACTCGGGGGCACTCGACCACTGAGCCACATCCCCAGCCCTATTTTGTGTTTAATGTAGAGACAGGGTCTCACTGAGTTGCTTAGCGCCTCGCCATTGCTGAGGCCGGCTTTGAATTCGCGATCCTCCTGTCTCAGCCTCCTTAAGTGCTGGGATTACAGGCGTGCGCCCCTGCACCCGGCTCCGGTCAATCTCTTTTAATTCATTTTCTTATTTTTCTTTTGCTAAACTAGCACAAAGAGAAACCAGCAACTTTGTTTCACTGTCCTTGTTTATGGAGAGTGATAACCTATTCTCACTGCGAGTAGTAAAAGAAAAATGAGAAGTAGGCTATTGTAAGTGCAAATTGTACAATACCACAATGTCTGCCTGCCGATGAATACAGTGTAGTAATTATTTAGAAATTACATTATATAGATATAGCAAAAAATTGGGAAGGTGCTAACTCTGGTTTAAGAGATGCTGAATGAGGTTGTTTTAATTTCTGCTCAATTCTAAACTTCCAAGAGCTTTAGGCATCTCATGAGGTGGCAATTGTCCACTCCAGGTCTTTTTTTCCAAAACGTGCACCTATTCTCTGGCACAGTATGTGAATAAAGCTCCCGCGTGATATCTAGTTGTTGGTGTGTGGCAGGGCACCGACACATTCTGCTACCTCTGGGGAAATACTGGCTGCAGTTAACAGCAATCTGCTAATTGTCCATTTATATTGTTCTTTTTCTTTCCTGTACCTTAAAATATGAGGAAATGGGGACAAGCACCATTGCCTGGGTGTAATTAAAAATAAAATTATGTCAGGAACATGTTTCAGAAAAGGATTTCTATTTATTTTGTCGCCAAAAGGTGGCGTCCTACCCCCATGCCCTTTATTTGAAAACCCTTCTTGCTTTAATTTAACAAAAAGAAACTTCCAGTTGATTACTGATAAAGAAATTAAAATCTGCTTCTTACGAATGTAACGTGACGGTGTCGACAATGAGCAAGACCTTAAGCTGCAGTAAGTTCCCTCTAACGGGAGCCAGGCGGGCTCTCTGCTCCCTAATAAGGCTCCGCGTTAGACCATCACATATGAAGCAGAGTGCCATATATTATGGGATTTACAGCCAGGATTTCCTTTTGTCTGCAAACTTGTTGCCAACCTGACTCTGGCCTCACTTGCAAGTGAATGTAGAATTTAAGGCAGTTAAAATGCAGACTAAGATCAGTGGCAATCTGAGAATCTTTTTAGCATGGCAATAATGTTTTTTTTTTTTTTAACACGCGGCTTATCGGACAAACAAGATCAGAAGTATACCTCACAGACGATTAATAGATGTGTCACATTTAAATAAATTGCTATTCCCCTGAGATACTCTCTACAATAGGGCATAGATTATAAACAAGTTATATTCGACAGAAACATCACAGAAATTAAAAACAAAAATTTCCCCATAGACTGGCTACTTTGTAGATTTCTGAATAATGCTATGTGAATTCAGAACCTGGAATTTCCAGTGCTGTCAAAGGGTTGCTGAGAGCATTAAGTGAGTCGACATAAAGCTTTTAGATCAGTGCCTAGGCCATAGAAAGCATTCAATAAATATTAGATGTTATGATTGACAGCTGTAGACTGCAGCACCCCCAGCAGGAGTTTATTTATCTGTGCATCTCTAAAAGCCCACTATATGGTCTAGAACACGGTGGAACATGGGCTAATGTCTTCACAAAGAACAACAGGAACACTAGGCTCTAGGAAGCTAGGAAACGCTACACACACTAAAATGCGTTTTATCTATCCAGTTTCTAGCCTAGAAGATGGGGCGGATGGTTTTGTCTGGATAGACTGGAGCCTGGCGCGCCGCATGCATCCTGCATGGATTCTGCTGGGCTGGAACTAGCTGAGTGCAGTCCCCCTTTCTTGATTCCACAGCACCAGTGAATGGCTTGGTTATTATTTGTTTTACTTGCAAAACAGATACAGTTTTAAGGTGGTAGTGGTATGCTGTCATTGACATGGAAATTTGAATCTCCTGTCAATGAATGTATAGCAATATTTGTAAAAGTACATCCTCCAAAAGAATTTATAATATGCTTTTCAGGATATTTATTATCTACAACTGTGCTAGTTGCAAGACCAAAGAGACAGCAAGTCTTCCTTTCCTGCAGGAGGCACTTTGTAGGAATTCAGAGGGTGACTCCTGGGGCATTTTCATGAAGAATTGGCCTGGTAAACCATCCAGCTAGAACCTGGACGTGCTGGCTTGGGAGTTTGGCAGCATCCGGGGTGATAGATCTGAAACAAATTATTTCTGTTATAACAACAAACCAGTGGAGGTCCTATATTTTTCTAAGTCACGTTTTGGAAACAAATTCGCATTTCTTCTCTATTTATATTGATAAAAGTGAAAGAAATACCAGTATCCTTTGTTTTTATATATGTATATATTTATTTCAAAACATTTCATTCGGGCTCCTCGTTTATGCCTTCAAATTTCTAAATTCGAGCGAACTTCCAAACGGCCAAAAAGGGAGGAAAAAAAATCTCACCTTTGCAAAGAATTGGGAAAGCTTTTTGCACGTGACTGATCCGTGGGCGAGCAGGTAGTTTGTGTTAAACAACTGATTGACATGCCAGCCCCCGGGTGTTTTCCTAAGAGGAGCCGTGGCTGGAACGCAGTTCCCGAAGCAGCCACTTTCCCCCAAGTGGACCTGACCGTGCATTCCTGCAGTGACTGGCGAGGAAGGGGGAAAGCTCGCCCCGCGTTACACTCTCTCCCGATTCCGCGATACCGGGAACAACCCCTCGCCGGCGGGGTTTCTGTTTCCTTGCAAACAGGGGTTTGTCCTTCTGCTGAACTTTCACCTCCCGAACTCGCCTTCTTTCATTGGACAAAGTGCAGAAAGAAAAGAGAGACCGAGGGAGGACGGGCGAGCAGAGGGGCCGAGATCGCCGCCGACCTCCCGGAGCCTCAGCTGTCACTGATGGCAAACACTTTCACTTTTAACTGGGGAAACTCGCCTCCTCGCCTCGCCTCTCCCCTTCCTTCTGTATTTTTAGCTCAGGACCCAGCAAGTAGCCATCGCGCTCCCATCTTCGTCCCTGCAGTCAGCACTGTTGCTCTCGACCTTTCCAGGGTCTGAGCGGGTCCCCCTTTCCCATCTTTGGAGGAGCCCCGGCCCCCAAACCCTTCATTTTCCAGGTCTTTCCTGCCAGATCCTTCTCTTGCCAGGGGACCGTTCTGGAGTGCTTCCTCTCCAGTCTTGGGGATCGGCCTCTCCCTTCTCCCCATCCAGCCGGGACGCCCCTCACCTCCCCTCCCCCAGCCTGCGCCCCCATCCCCCGCTTTGGCAATTGCGATTTTTTTTTTTTTTTTGCTCAAGCCCTGTTGTTTACCCAGCAGGTGGATGTGACGTCAGGGACGCACAACAGCAAAAAATAACAACATCTCCCTCCGCGACGTGGTGGCCTCTCGCGCGCCTTATTTATTTATTTGTTCCGGGATGCGGGGGGAGGGGGCGGGCGCAGCGCCCGGGGACCCGGGCAGGCGCGGCCGGGCGCCGGGGGCCTCGCGGGGCGCAGGGGGCCGCGGGTACGCGGGCGGCGGGCCGGGCCGGCGCGGTGCGCGCTGCGGGCGCCGGCGGGGCTGGGGAAGCTAGTCCGCAGCGGAGGAATCTATTGTTATTTATTGTGTGGCGGCGGCCCGGCCCTCGCCCGGGAGTGCGTGTGTGCGCGCGTGTGTGCGCGAGTGTGTGTGCGCGGGTGAGTGTGTGCGCGGGGCGCGCGCGCGGGCGGGAGTGGGCGCGCGCGGGGAAAGGCCCGAAAACACCTTAGTTTGCACCGAGAGACCATTTGCAGCGGGTGAGTTTGTATTTTTCCATTTCTGCTCCACTTTTTCCCAAGCCGTCTCCTGCCTTGTTTCCGCCACTTTAAACAACAACAACAACCAGCACAAAAAAAAAAAAAAAAGAAAAAGAAAAAGAAAGAAAGAAAAAGGAAAAAAAAAAGAAAAAAAAACTACTTTCCACCTCCAGGCTCCACGTGCATCTCCCCAGCCCTCCCCTCTCTTCCTCTCTCCCCCAGGTCCGGGCCCAGGCTCCGGGTGGGGGCTGCGAGCCAGCGCACGGGTGGGGGAGCTCGGCGGCGCCCGCACCCTTGGGTCCATTTGCATAAGTCAAACGGGGGGTGCGGTGTGGGCTGCGAGAAAGCCGAGATTGCCTTCCCTCGGCCCCTTCCCGCCTCTCTACGCTCCCTACGATCGCCAGGGCTAGAGAAATCAATAAGCCCAGGCCGCCTGTCGCAACTTTCAGTGTCCAGCGTCGGCGTCCGGTGGCCGCTGGGGCGCGGGGCGGGTACGGGGCCCGGGTCTGGGCAGCGGCGGGAGGGGCGTGCGGCGGGCGCCTCCTGGGCTCAAAGTTTGGACTCGAAGCAAACTTTTCCCCTTCCTTCTCCACGGGTGGGTGCCCCTTTGGTGTCCCTGGGCTGCCCTGCGGGCCCCGGCGGACTGACCAGGGACGCCTGGGCCCCACGCTTGGGGTCATCTCCGGAGCCACGCGAGCCTTGTCCCTAACCCAGCAGTGGGGACGCTCTCCCGTTAGCCCCCGGATCCTGGAAAACTCAGACACACCCGCGCACCCTCCGCCAGACACGCAATCCCACTCGCGTTCGTCCCCCGCGGGCCCAGCTTCCTCGAGAGGCGCCGGCGACAACCGTGGCCAGATCCTCGGGTGGGCATGGGAACAGGGTGCGCTGCGAGGAATCGCAGTACCCGGATCCTCCTCCCCTCGCCACGCACACTTTCTGGTTTGACTCCCCCCCACCCTTAAGCTTAGGGAACAGAGGGGGGGATTTCCAAAGCCCGGGTCGGTTCTGCGACGCACGCGTGTCGCCGCTTCCCTCCAGCCCTGTCCCGGCCACCGATGGCTCTCCATTCCTTGCCTGCGCGCAGCCTTCCTCTCGAGCTCCCAGCGCTCCATTCCTGTCCCGCAGAGACGACTCCCCGGAGCCGACCAGCCGAGGCGGCGTGCGCTCGGGGTGGGGACCAAGGCGGTGGCGGTGGCGCCAGGAGCCGAGGAGTTTGCCAGCTGCCGCGGGGTCGCGGTCCTTTGCCGCCCCCGCCTCCCGCCCCCCTCTTGCCCAGACACCGCCGCGCTCGGAAACTTTGATTCCTTCTCCTTTTTGGCCCTGGGCGAGCCCCCCTCCCCACCTGTTGTGAGCTCCGCCTCGGTCCCCGGAGACTGGCGGTGACACACACGGGCGCCGGGGAGCTCCGCGCCCAGAAACAAAGTCGCATGCCCCCTCCCAAGTGTATGCTCGAGATTGCTGCCTGCAGTCCCCCACCGCCGCGCGGCTCCCGCCCCCCGAGAATAAGGACTAAATAAACAGTTGTAACTCCAAACCGTGCGCCGCGACCGTCCCCCTCTCCCACCCCTCCCCCGGCCCTCCCCCTTCTTTTTTGTTGTTGCAACTTTGTAGGATCCTGGGAAGGTGCGCAGACCTCGGTCGGGCCCCTTTCCCGGCCTCGGGAGCCGCGCTGGGGTTCGCGGAGCCGCGTCCTCTCCTCCACGCACACCCGGGGTCCTCCAGCCCGCTGCCCTCTCCGGTCTCGGTCCCTCAGCCTACTCACCCGTCCCGGCCCCTTCGATTTTCCCCCAACCTGCACCGGGAAAGACTTGCTCAGAGAGTCGCCCCGGTTTCTTGTCGACCGCAGACCCCGAAAGTTGGCCCGAGGAAGAGAGCGCGCGGCGAGCGAGCGGGCCAAGGGCAGCGGCAGCCGCGCCGGGGACCATGGTGCTGCCGGCGCCTCCTCCGCGGGCGTGAAGGCGGCGCTGCCATCCCTCCCCGAACTCCGCGGGTAAGTCGGGGCGGCCGCGGCTGCCGGGGCGCAGACGCGGGTGGGGGCGCGGGGCTAGGGACACCCGAGAGCCCCGGGCTGCTCCGGGGATTTTCCCTGCCCAGAGAACCAGCCCGGGCGGCTCGAGTGCAGCGATAAGGCGCCCGGAGCAAGGAATGTGCCCACCCTCCAGCCGGTAGGTGCTTGGAAATACAGGACTTTCTTTCTCCCTTTCCCCCACTTTCTTTCCTAAATCCGAAAATCTGGAGATCAAAGTTTAGCGTGGAGTGTAACGTGCTTCGATAAAATATGGTGACATCCCTGGGTCTCCTTCTCACCCCACTCCCCCCTTAGAACTATTAATTATTTCCAAGTCATTGTGTTCAAATACCCTTGCTAGGCTGATTACAAAGTGTATTGATTTAGCCTGGGCTCATCTACCCTCTCTTCTTCATTTATTTTCTTGTTCCTCTACCAGAAGACCCAAAATGAAACTTATTTCTTCGTCTTCCCTTCCTCCCCACCCCCAAACCCTCATCTGTGAGGCTTGAGCAGAATTAATGAGATTAATATAAACATTTCTTTCGGTTGCATTTGAGGCACTCCTGCCTTCTTCTGCGGGGTTGGGGGTGCGCTTCTGTCCAGACGTAGGTATTTCCTAAGTTAGGATTTCTTCTTTTGATGCTACCCTTTAAACAAGAGCTTCTGGATTCCCTTTGAATGGAGCCTGGGCGCTATAATCGTCCACACTTCACCTCTGCTTGCCGGCAGACTTGAGGATTTAGGATGTGTACAATAGCTGAGTTGAGAAAGCCTTAGAATATTTAAGGAATTTCTCTACTGCTGAAAATATGTGGAAGAATTTCTGCAATATTTTTACCTTCCAACTCCCCCCCCTTTTTTTCCAGTGAGAATCAATTTGGGGGGAGATGTCTTAAATAGAATTTGGAATAAAATAGAAGACTTCAGGTGTTGTCTACCCAGGGGTATTGTGCATAATTGAGACAGAAGTTCCTGCTAATTTCTGTTTTAGAATTCCTCTGGAATTTTGATTCTCAAAGTAGAAATACCCACCTCTTTGAGTCCAAGAAAAGCATACTGGGCTCATATTTTCAGAAATTTGGGATGGGTTTTCCCTCCTCTCTTTCGGTTTGAAAGGTCTTATAATTAGAGAGCATTAAAAATATAAAAAGCATCTCAGCTAGTTACCATTCAAAAGGTGTCAGCTAAAAATCTCACTGCAAAGGGAAAAAAAGGTTTAACATCTTGCCACTGGCTGCATCACCCCCTCTCCAGACTTTGGATTAGTCATTGTATAAAAGAGAGAGAGAAAAAAAAAAATCACTTTTTTTTTTTTTTTTTTTGGAAAAGTAAAGTAAACAGCCTCCAACTGCTGAACCTTGACAACCCAAATTAAGGAATCAGGAGAGATCAAACAGAACTGCTGCTGGGTTGTTGTCAGGAGCTGGACGTGGAGAGCCCTGGACTATTCCACCAAGCAGCAAGAGTATATGTTCATTTATGCAGAAATGGACCATTGCAAATGCTGATCTTTGTTGTGCGAGGAGAGGCTCACTTGGAAGGAAATAACTCAGCCCCTCTCTGGGCTGCATTTGCTTTCTTATGGATGCAGAGTTGCTCAACAAGTTATTTTTTTTGTTTGTTTGTTGTTTGTTTTAATGCACCTCTCTTTATAAGGAGAATTCACCTAAAAAGGTATTCCAAGAATATTAAGTCATCCGGAGGCTGTCTTGCAACCCAGAACTGTACAGTGGAATGCTTTTTACCAACATTAGACTCCTACACTAGAGTTAGATAACATTTTCTCACATCCAGCTTAGAAGATCTGCCTCATCAGGGAAGCTAGGGTTTTGTATGTGAGTATGTGAAGATTTAAATCTGATGTGAAGCTGCAAAAAAAAAAAAAAAAAAAAAAAGAAGAAGAAGAAAGAAAGAAAGAAAAGAAAAGACAAAACAAAAAGGAAAAAAAAAAAAACCCTGGTGGGGAAGTTTTGTATCAGCCCACTCTAGGAATTTAAAAAGGGGAGAGAGCATTCTCCAGATTAGACATAACCTCTTTTTTTAGATTGACATTCAGTATGACCATGACACTACTTTTATTCAAGTTTTTTTGTAACTTGTCCTTGCTTGTTGTCTAAGAAAATTTAACTGCTTTACATTTTTAAGGAAAGTAGTAACAGTAATTACTTTAGTGTTTTGTTTTCACAGGTTTATCAAAGTATAATGAAAGAAACATCCACTATTCAAATTCACTGTCTCAAATTAAGGGGTTTACATAGCTGGAGATGTCTGTAAGATTTTGTGTTTATATTTAAATCCTGGAGTATAAACTGTGTAACACTTTTTTTTTTCCCCAGCTATAAACTATCCCCAAATTAAATGTCATTTTTAATTAAGTAGAACAAAGTAGAAAATAGAATAAGTAAACACATACAGAAGAATAAAAATAATTGTCACTTAAGCCTTGTATTTTTAATTAACAAGTGTCGATCACATAGTAAGCACTTTGTTTTTTTATGAGCCAGAGTTTCATAACCATTGTGCACAACATGTTTCAAAGCCTGCGGGTTTTATTGGATATACCTTTATTGTATAATTAAGCAAATGGAGTTAAACATACACATGGATGCTGTTAGGCAATTTTTTTGCAATATGTAATGTTTTTAGAAAGCTATAAATATTTTCTGGTTAAATCATTTGTACCAACAATAGCAGAAGTTAACTGAGTTAATATTGAGCCCAGGCATGGAGTGTTTTTTTTTTTTTTCCTCTATTACCAAGTTTTTCCTTGCTTCTCTGAAAACCATACCCTTGACCTTGTAAATTTGCATTCTAAGGCTCTGTTGACAGGTATTGTATTTTCAGCAGTTGTCGAAACTAACAGAGGAAGAATTGGGATATTTTCGCCAAACAAATGTATTTATACAACATCAAGGTCAATGTCAAAATTAAGAGAAGGGACAATACAGCAGAGATGGCAACTTGTTTTGTGTCCTGCTGCCTCTCTGCAGCCAGTCTTATTGTGCATATTTATTTTGTCTTCATGTTTTAGTTAAGGTTCATACTTGGTTTTTGAAACATTATCTTGTAAGATTCCGAGTCACCAAAAAGTATGTGTGTTCAGGGAAGGTTAGGCTTGTAGGGCTCATGGTTGGGTTTGCCAAAAATATTTACAGAGTCTAGCAAGAGTTTTGTCTTTTGAAAATAATTTCAAGCACACGTTAATAAAATTTAAATAGATTGCAGGCTGTCAGAAAATAGTATAAATTTTGTTTATGATTCAGTTACTTTAAGGTACTTACATTAAAGAAACTCATTTAACCCCTGGCTGAAGAACATTAAGTGGAGAGGAAGCTTTCCAAAGAGCTCCCCCTGCCCTTTGCTCTCCCGATAATCTTAAATTACTACAATTTAATTGCAACTTGAAGGCACTGAGTGTGAGCTGTTTCTCTGTGCCTGAGAGAGGGTTTTCAGAGCATAGCTCCGTTTGCACAGGTGGTATTTTTGTATAAAAAAAAAATTTTTTTTTTTTTTTTTTTTTTTGCTAAGCGCTTTTTCCTTTCGTTTCTCATCCTGTGAGATGTCACAGTCCTTTTATAGATTCTAGTCATAGTAAATGCCATTTGTGCTAAGACAGCAGTATTGGTCGTCTCTCTCTCTCTCTCTTTTTAAGTATGTTTTTGATTTCAGAGCACATAAAAGCCCCAAACAGGTAGGGGTTTGTTTTCTATAGAAAATAAGTCCAAGAAAGGCATCTCTTGAATAGACAGGTGAACTTTGTACATGAGGTTTAGTGTATACTTTTACTGTTTGCAGGGGATTTTATTTATTTTTTAATTGATGGTAGAAAATCCCACCAGGTGATCAAACACTGAGCTTAGAGATCAGCCAGGATGCCAAGGAGGTTCGCGTTTGGGCCTTTCTATTTTCTGAATGATCTTCCTTATGACTTGTTACCCCAGTCTGCAGACCTTTTAGTGATACGGGCACTATCCAAGAAACCGTCTTCAACTGATTTTGAAAACTATTTCTCTTGTCTGGTACTTGGATGAATTAAAGTTAGAGGTGCCAAAAGCTCAGCAGCCCATGAGATGAGGCGAGTTCCTGAAACGGGCATACTTGGCCAGATTTGGGGTATCTTATGCATGACGGTTGTTTTTTTCCCCCTCCCTCCCTGGGACATTTATAGTTTATTTCAGTGTGCATGTGACCATGTGGTTAATGGAAATTAAGCAGATTTGGATTGTGCCGCCAACCTAAAAATAAACGTCGTAAGGAACGTTTGATTTCAAGAAGTGCTTTGGTTTTTTATCCTGTGGATAATGTTCCTGCACCGAGAGTTCCAAGGCGGTGTTCTGTCAAGAGGAAGGAGGGAGAGGAGAGGTGCATGGCTGGTGGGAAGGACAACTGGACCGCACTCGTTGTTTCTCTAATGGATTATTCTTAGCAATTACAGCCAGCGTGTGCCGAGGCATTTCTCAAGCCTGGTTTGGAAGGCAGCTCCCGTTCACCAGGAGGCTCATCTTTTGCCTGCTGTTTTGCCTAGTCGAGAAATCTATTGACCAGATTGGCTCGTGTGGCTGCCTCTGCAAGTCTTGTTTTTTCTTTCTGCATTCCCCTGACGCCAGTCTTAAAAGTGCACCCTGCCTCTTGCACACAACAGGTGTGTGTTTGGTCATTATTTTATGGGACTCACAATGAGAAAAAAAAAAAAAGCTTCCTACCCAGGTAGCCCCTGGGAGTGGGCGCTGCCTAAAGAGGAAGGACCTGGTACCTGCACAGGTGTGAGTGGCATTGTTCTTAGGACCCTCCCGACCTGTTTTATTTTTTAAGGGAGGGGGCCCTTGTTTCAGTGTAGTCCCATGACAGTTAAAATTAAGTTGTCATGATTTAGGAGTGTTTGGGAGGATAGTGAAGAGGATGGCGGGGGAGCTTTTTTGAGTGGCTTGGTCTCCATGTTCAATGTTGTGGGGTTACATTCTCGTTCCTTCGATCCAA
>CM053416.1:16345849-16384586 GCA_028644305.1 Xerus rutilus
GGGGGAATTGCTTTAACACCAGCTATGTCCGTGGCATCTCCCTGGGAAACCAGCCCATTGAGAAAGTTCAGCTTGTCATCTGAAGTCCACCTTAGCTGTCGTTCCCCATCCTTATTTCAACCCCCCATACTGCATCAAGGACAAAGCCACTGAAGACACGGCTGTCGATAGCCCCTAACTCCTTGGTGGGCGATTGAGTTTCTTTCCTTCTTTTCCATTTGCATCACAAACCAGCATGGAAATGAGTTCCCCTGGATGGGTTGCCTGTTCATTGACATATATTCCCACCTATACCTAATTAAAAATCCCAAACTCTGCAAAAACCATTTGATTCTTAGGATAAGAAGTTGGGTGGATGCCCAAGGCATGCTTGGGGGCTCAGCCAAGCCCGGATCTGTGTAGTCCGGTTTTCTGGTCTCACGGTAGTGCAGTCCTTAGGAGCCAGGACTCCGGTTCAGCCTACTTTGGTTGAAAGAGGTTTTTTTTTTTTTTAATCACTCACCAGGTGACTTACAGCTTGTTAAACTTTCTGAGTTGCTTTCATCTGCCTTCATCTTCCATAAACGTGCGTGCGTGTGCGCGCGTTTAAAAGGACGTAATGATAGATTTTACCGCCTCCTTGGTCTGTGGATCTAATGATGTAATCCCCGCAAGATGTGACACCTGGTGCCCGGTGAGTGGGGCCTCCTGCCTGTTAGCACCTGTGATGAGTGGTCCTCTCTCCCTATTGGCTAAATTAGGCCGCTTAAGTAGCCAAGACTCCTCCTAGCCCTGTCCTTATTGGCTAAACGGCCAATTATGAAGCCAAGACTCCTCCCCGCTCTGTCCTTATTGGGTAAAGGACCCCTTATACGGACGACGACTCCTCAGCTCTGTTCCTATTGGTTAAAAGGCCTCTGACCTAGCCCGGACTCCTAAGCAGCCAGGAGGTGACGAGGATGGGAACTTGGCCCAGATCGCGCTCGCAGGGAGGAGCCGGCAGACCTTCGGATGGGGCGAGCGACTCGAGCCTCGGGTTCGTTGCGCTGTTGTTGGGTTTGGGAGCTTGGGCTGACTTGCTTGGGTTCTCTCTCCGCTGTTGAATAAGCTCCGAAAATATGGTTTTGTTGGGTGTTTTTTATTTGCTTCTGACATGGGTGCAGGTGCAGATAATGGGAAGCGAAACGACACGTGGCCCAGGGGAGCCTCCTGCACTGGTGCCAAGCAGGTATCACACCCGGGCGCTATCACCTTACTGATAATCTGGGAAGCTGAGTGTTCACACGTGCCCTGAGGATTACGGGGTGAAGTCACAGCCAGCAGCCTTCACCCACCTGCCTGGCTCCCCTGGAGGGCGTGTGAGGAGCCCGTGCTGGAGCCAGCTTCACCTGCCAGCATCCCAGGGACCGTGGCGTTCTTCGAGGCGCTGCCCGGTGGGGGCGACCGAGTTCTCTGACAGGTGAATTCACAGGGTGTGCCTAGAACTGAGGTCCAACCTGGCCTTGAGACCACGTTGGATGTGTCTTTGACCCGAAGTGTAAAATTTTGGAAAACTGAAGACTCATGGCTAGAATACTAAACTTTCTAAATGTTCAAGTATTTGCGTAGAGCAGTGGTTATACCTAAAGAAAACGTCTTCCAGGCTTTATTTGGTGTGGCCTCCTGAAGGGCTCAGGAAGAGGAGCTTGCCTGGCTTGCCTGGGGGAATGGGGTCTCTGTTCTGGCTGGTCTTTGCGGGGAGCCCTAGACCAGCACTGAATTGAGTGGAGGTTGCCCCTGAGGCCGGGCTCTGGAGTGTCTGGTCTGCACCTAGGCCTGTGACATGCTGCCTGTGTCATGCTGCCTGTGTCCTGCTTCTGGGAAGAGTGCATCTCAAGGCCTTGGCTTGACCCGCGAGGCAGCCAGAGCCCTTGCCTCGCTCCTGCACGGGGCCAGGGCGTTGCTCTCCTTTAGCTTCCGGCCACAGGGCACATGCACTGTCACACCTGGCCCCCCATGGTTTGTTTCCACCTGGCTCCTGCATTCACCCCCAGCCTCCCTTCCTGCATCTTCCAGAAGTGGCCCTTCATTTGGGAGGAGGACCTCCCAAATGAAGACCAAGGGGCAGCCCCAGGTGGGGTCTGGGTGCTCTGGAGGGCTTCTTTAGCCTCAGTCTGTGCGTCTGTGACATGGTTTGGTAACTGACAGGACCCTGTGAGGGATGTCACGAGGGTATTTCATGTCCCGTGATGGTGGATCCCATTGGCTGTGGGTCCCCAGTCCCTGGGGGCAGTTTCGTGGTGCCTTATCAGGAATCCAGCCCCGCGGGTCCGAGCCAGGCAGTCTGCCTCAGAGCCGGCCACACGATTCTGCTCATGCTATTAAACGCTGGTGTGCTCCGGTTCTCCTGCCCCTGAGGTGGTGGGGGGCCCTGAGTGCACGGCCCGCCCAGGGTCAGAGCAGCTCATGTGCATCAGGCACTTGGAGCGGGCGGGAGGCCTAGAGCAGAGCGGGCCCTCTGGAAACCCCAGGCTCCTGGGGTCGCCCTGGTTGTGCCCACGGTGGTTATCATCACCCGCTCCCAGTCTGGGGAGAGACATTGTGGAGAGGACGTGTGCAGGACTTCCAGATCCTTCCACGTCTTGACAGCTTAGGGGGCTGAAGCCCAAGAGGAGGCCGGTTGGAGATTCCTGGTTTAAACCGAGGCTCCTGCCTAGGCCCAGGCACCTGCTGTGCCTGAGATGGAGACACAGGGAAGCAGTTCTGAGCCGTCAGGTGTTGGCTTTGAGAACAGAATGAAGAGCGTTCCCTTGCTACTTACCACAGCCCATTTGCATTATTTTTTTCTTTCTTTCTTCAAAAACAAAACAAAAAACAAGCCAAAGAGGAACTGCAGCTTTGCCTTTTCCTAAATTAGCGGGACAGAGGATGAGGACGCTGCACAGAGGATCACGGGGGGCGCTCTGCGTGGAGGAGAACGGGGTGTGCAGAGACACTGGCATCGCCAACAGTGCTCCCGAGGCCTGGGGACACGGTCCAAGACGCCCAGTGGATGCCTGAGCCCGCAGAGTGCTGTTTCCCCTATCTGCATGCACCTGAGGGGGAGCCTGATTGTAAGCTAGGCCAGGTCAGAAGTCCACCGTACCCAGTGAGATGATGTAACTGCGGTCTCCCTCTCTCAAAACATCCGTCTCATAATTTTGGGATGCAGGTGACTGCAGGTGACTGGGTCTGTGAGAAGCAAAACCGGCCGGGGGGCCGGCGAGGCCAGGTCTGCGAAGCTGCGCGTTCGCAGCTTTGTGTTTGCAGGGATGGTCGCGACAGCGGATGTGTCCAGTTCCTTCTGTTCACCCGGTAACTTGGGAGGCACGTGGAACATCGCCTCCGTTTGTAGGTGAGGAGACTGAGATGCAGAACGGGGTAGGTTTTCCCAGAGGCAGGTGGCTGGGTTTTTCCTCTTTTCTCTGAAGCACCATGGAGAATCACATGAGGCCACAGAGGCAGGGGACCTTGGTTCAAATGGCTTGTGTATGTGTGTGGTTTTTTTCCCCATCTTTATTGAGATATAATTCATATATGTAAACTCACTAGCTTAAAAGTGTATAATTCAATAGTTTTTGGTGTATTCACACACAATCAGTTTTAGATTATGTTCATCACACACACAGCATTAACAACTACCCTCCCATTTCCTCCCACCCCCTCAACACTTAACTACTATCTTGTCTGCATGTGTCTGTTCTGGATATTTTATACGAACGGAGTTGTACAACATGTGGCCTTTCGTGTCTGGATTGTGTCAGCTTAATGTTTTCGGGGTTCAGCTATGGGTTGCATGAATTTGCAGTCCATCCTTTTGATGGCCCAGTAATATTCCACTGTGTAGATATACCACAGTTTGTTTCTCCATTCATCTATTGATGTATGCTTGGCTTTATTTCCACTTTTGGCTTTTGCGATTTAAGCTATTGTGAACATTCTTATATAGGTTTTTCTCCTGAAGTATGTTTTCAGTTTTCATGGGTGTATACCTATAAGTGGAATTGCAACCATTTGAAGATTTGCCAGATTGCTTTCCAAAGCAGCTGAGCTGTTTTATATTGTCACCAGTAGTGCATGAGGATTCTGATTTTTCCACATCCTCACTATCCTTACTTTTTATTAAATGTCTTCATGATTGCGTATCTTGTTTTTGAAGTTAGGAAACTGAGCTTAGGAGAATTTAATGACTTGCTTCAATAACCATATGTGGTTCCATGAGGCAGGTTCTTTTCTGGGCATGGAAGATATAAGGTCCTTTACTGCAGGGGCTCACAGGGGGAAGATGGGAATGGCAGGTGGAATCCAGCTGGCGAAACCTATAGCTAGGAGGGACCTGGGAGGCCAGGGCCAGTCCTCTGGCCCTCAGAGGAGGCCAGGCCCATGTGGCCGTAAGTATAGGTTTCCAAGATGACGGTGGGCCTGGGAGCAGGAACTGGGCTGGGGGCCCAGCTCCACAGAGCCCTTCTTCCTGGCCTCTGTTTGCTGGCAGATGTCCTCGTCCTTGGCTGCTTGCACTGTACAAACACAGAACACAGATCTTGAAGAGTGGGGAATCAGAAGCCATGTTGACCCCAGGACTTCCTGCTCCCTCTCCTCTGCCTCAGTGGACACAAGGTGGGCCCTTGACCATGACCACCCAGCCTGCCACCTCTTCGCACAGAAGCACCCAGCTGGATTTGTTTGTCACAGCTGTTGGCTCAGTTTACGTCCCTGAGGACACTGAGCTTTTAAGCCACTTTCTCGTGGGGGTCAGTAATTTGTGCCATGTTCTATAATCTGGGGATGCACAGGATTTTTTAGTTTTTTTGATGGGCAGATACCTTTTCAGAAGAATTTTGTTTTTAATGGTTTGCCTTTTTTAAAAAAATTATTTTTATTCTAACCAGTTATTATACATGACAACAGAGTGCTCTTCGATTTGTTGTGCACAAATGGAGCACAATTGTTCACTTCTGGTTGTATGCAAAGAAGGGTCACACCATTTGTGTAATCATGTATGTACCTAGGGTAATGACAACCATCTCATTCCACTGTCTTTCCTGCCCCCATTCCTCCTCCCCTCCCCTTTGTGCAATCCAGAGTTCCTCCATTACTCCCACAGTCCCCACCCCTACTCCCATTATGGATCAGCATCCACTTATCATAACATTTGACCTTTGGCTTTTGGGGATTGGCTTATTTTGCTTAGCATGATGTTCTCCAGCTCCATCTATTTACCTACAAATGCCATAATTTTATTCTCTTTTAATGCTGAGTAATATTCCATTGTGTATATGTACTACAGTTTCTTTATCCATTCATCTATTGAAGGGCATCTAGGCTGATTCCACAGTTTAGCTATTGTGAATTGAGCTGCTGTAAACATTGATGTGGCTGCGTCACTGTAATATGCTGATTTTTATATCCTTTGGATATAGACCGAAGAGTGGGATGGCTGGGTCAAATGGTGGTGGTTCCATTCCAAGGTTTTTAAGGAATCATCAGAATTTTAAATTGACCATCTCGAGGCACACAGACATTTGATGATAATTTTCCTCAAAGCACACACCTTACTAAGTCCTCTATTTTCCTTCTCTGGCCCAGACAGTAAGCCAGTACTTTCTCAGTTACTTGTTCAGAAAGGTAGTTTTGCAATTCCCTCAACTTTTACAAATTGTGTTTCTCTAAAAATTCCTAGTTTATCCCCCATCTTTAAAAAAAAATAGTCATTACCATTTTCGTGTGTTTAAATCTGACTTTTAGAACCTGTTCTAGTGAACCAACACTTGTAAATGATACTGAACAGTTTGGTTTCCTGATTCTTTTCATTTCTATTTTATACCATGAACATTTTTTGTATTAAGTAGTTTAAGCATAATTTTTTGAGCGCTACAGTTGCACTGAGGTTATAGTGTACCGTTACTTATTTACCCTTTTTTCTGGTGGGATGATTGATTTCAGTGTGGGCTGACATCGGCGAGCTGAGACACATTCAGCTGCGAGCGTTTGCTTCCTTAGGATAGATTCTGTCAATGGTTTGACGAGGTTGGAGGAAGCTGAGCGTTGACCGTCTCTTGGCTCTGTCACCTGGGCCTTCCCTTCACGGACCGTGGCAGTTTCTTTTAATGTCTGGCATGGAGTGAGCTGACCTTCTCCCTTTCCATTTCTGACAATTTTCTAGGTGAAAGATGGTATCGGATTCGGGAGACATGCTGCTCACGCACAGCGAGTGGTGATGGTCACTGGGGGGGCTTCTGTGACTTACCATGTGTATCAAATAGGAGTTTTAAAAAGGGAAGTTTGTAGTAGTAGTGTGGATTTATGAGACCGTTTTACATTATAGAATTTCGTGTCTTCTAAACTTTTCTCTAAATATTGTGTATACATTATGTTTTGGGATATACCCATTTTTCATAATCTTTTCATTTATACCTTGTAACATTCTGAGACATTTTTCTACCCAATATATAATTTTTTTAGTAATTGTTTTATGGTTATTTTCCTTCTCCTTCTCTTCTTTTTGCTCTTTTCAAGTATTTAACTTGCAACTACCTTTTTTTAAAAATACTTTTTACTCGTCAGTGGACCTTTGTTTTTCTTATGTACGTGTGGTGTTGAGAATCAAACTCAGTGCCTCACACATATTAGGCAAGCACTCTACTACTGAGCTACAACCCCAGCCTCAAAGGGATTTTTTTTTTTTTTTTTGTGGTGCTGGGAATTGAACCCAGGGCCTTGTGCATGCGAGGCGAGCGCTCTACCAGCTGAGCTATATCCCAGCCCCTGCAACTATCTTAATTTTTTTCACTGTTTGGTATGAGTCAAAAGTTTAAATTGATCAGTAAGTCGTGGTTCCAGAATTAAGTTCTGTTGTTTTTTTTTTTTTTTTTTAATAATTTCCCATTCTTCTAGTTGCACATGATATAGAATCCTACCAGTCGCATAGTTATATATATACAGAAGTAAGTTTTGATTATCTTTGCATTATTAATTATAAATGCTGTAGTGTAGACTGCATTTCAATATATAATAGGCTCTTTATTTTATGGCACTGGGGATCCAGCCCAGAGTCTTGGACGTGCTGGGTAAGCACCCTACCACTGAGCACATCCTCAGCTCTTCCTGTTTTTTTTTTTTTTTTTTTTTTTGAGACAGAGCCTCAAGTTTGAGGCTGGCCTTAAACTTGCCATCTTCCCGCCTCAGCCTCCCGAGTCACTTGGATTTCAGGTGTGCACACAGGGCTCTTCTCTGTCTTTTATATTCTGTTTCGCAGAAAAGCAGTATGTATCACGTAGTGGTTACACATGCTCTGCTTTTAGGATTCACTCACATAAGCCTCGTGGCCTTGCACAAGTTGCTGTGCTGTTCCGAGTCCCAGTCTTCTGTGTGAACGAGGATGCTGTGGGCAGAAAACGAGGCAGTTCTGTGAAGGAGTCACTGTGTCCGTTTTTCTGGCCACTGAGATGACAGGTGTATGCCACCGTTCCCAGCCTCCTTTCACTTGACCTGTTCTGGGCACAGTTACCAACCCCTGTGTCTTACTGTTCTTGGTGAAAACGGGGACGAGTAGAGCCCGAGCAGCTGTACCTCAGGATGCAGTCTGGATGTTCTTGATAGAGTCGGTCTTTGGGTTGTCTCAGTTTTGAGTGCTGTCCACTTACAAATATTAATTTTAATTGTTCAAGTTTTAAAAACATACATTTTAGTCGGGTGCAGTGGCTCAAGCCTGTCATCCCAGCACTTAGGGAGGCTGAGACAGGAGGATCGCGAGTTCAAAGCCAGCCTCAGCAACGGTGAGGCACTAAGCAAGTCAGTGAGACCCTGTCTCTACATAAAACACAAAATAGGGCTGGGGATGTGGCTCAGTGGTCTAGTGCCCCTGAGTTCAATCCCCAGTACCACAAAAAAAAAACCCCAACAACAACAACAAACATACATTTTGTGCTCAACACTGTTGGTGGTGATGAACTTTAAAACGAGTTCCTTGGTTCCCTCCTGTACCCCAGGAGGTCCCCTCAGACATTCATCAACTTGCACAAAACGCTTTTGATTTGTGCTGTCCACTGTGGGGGTCACAGGGAAGCCACTGAGCGTTTAGAAATCAGGAAACTCCTGGCTAAAGAAGTACCGCGTCCCTTTCACAACGAGGACTTACTCTAACAAGACCCCATGCGGTAACAGAACTTGTATGTGCGTGGGATTCCGTGAAGTGTGACTTTTCCTTTAGATCCGCTGAGGAGTGTTTTCGGAATTCGTGGTGCGTTCCGAGGTTCCTTAGACACGTCTGAAGAGGAGCTGATGACTTGGGATGCGTGTTGCTGTTTAGGAGAGTTTTCTTAATAAACCGTGAGTGCCGCCGGCGTCCCTTGCATGTCATTGGACGCTTCAAATAGGAACTCGCTCGAGGTCATTTTGGTAATAGTTTGACTTTTTTTTCCCCATCCAAATCATGAAATCAAATTAAAAGCACTTGGGATTTCATTCTTTTGAAGATGGAATATCTAACATGGTGATGGTGATTGTAAATGAGGTTTAAAAATAACATGGAAGGTGAAGTCATTTGTTTTTGTGATGATGAATTTGGATTTTTTTGGAGTGCTCGTTGTAGAAAGCCCATTTATATTGGATGAAGAAACATGTACAGTAAAATGTTCTTGGAAGTGATAGTGGCGACCGCGTATTGTATAATTCTATCTAAACTGTAGTGGCCATCCCTTGAGTAGAAGCTGTACCTACTACCACCATTTCAGATAGTATATGTGCACAGAGAACCAGGTAGTACGAAGCTTTTATGTTGAGACTAAAGTTGAATACCAGTGGGATGATAGAAATATTTAAGATTTTGAAGCTGGGCGCAGTGGCACATGCCTGTCATCCCAGCACTGTGGGAGGCTGAGGCAGGAGGATCGTGAGTCCAAAGCCAGCCTCAGCAAAGGCGAGGCGCTAAGCAACTCAGTGAGACCCTGTCTCTACATAAAACACAAAATAGGGCTGGGCTGTGGCTCAGTGGTTGAGTGCCCCTGAGTCCTGAGTTTAAACCCCGGTGCAAAAAAAAAAAATTTGTAAATCAGTGTAAATCTTCTATGATGGTATTAAATTTTGGTAAGCAAATACTTTGAATTTGGTTACATGTTGAAAATTTATTGGAAATTTTAATAACTCAAAGAATGTAGGTGCATATAAACACATGCAACTTCTTTGAAACTTTTAACAAATTACAGTTGTTCGAACAAAAGATTGCAAACAGGACACCTTATAATTTTCCTTTGTGCAAAGGAAAGGGAAGAACTCAAGTTATATAATGCAAGCTCAGAATGTAAGCTGTACTTCTGAAATTGTATAACTACTTGGAAATGTCTCATCACTGGGAAATACCTCATCAGAGTGCTTATTGGAAATTAGATAATGTGAATTCTGTATAGAAGTGAAATGAAACTAATGTGGCCTGCAACTTTTCAGTACCTAAATTTGGCCAAACACCCCAAGAAATTATAAAGCAAATTTATTCATTGATTTTGTCTTGTAAAAAGTTTTGTCAGTGGAAGTATACAGAGTGGAGTTAATGAAATGACCTGCAGAAATACTGTGCTCAGCGCATCTGCGCCCGTATTTGTCCATCTATGCACTGCAATACAAAGTAAAGTGGAGAGGGTCTTTGATTTAGGGAATTGCTGAGGCAGGCACAGATGAGCATCTGTGCAGAGATTTCTGATTGACATCAGAAGGTGTCAAAATTTAATATTTATTAATCATAATATACAACTTTCAGGACTACTATGGGGCAGTTTTATGAAAATAAGAAAAATAGTACAAGCTGGGCGTGGTGGCACACACCTGTAATCCCAGTACTTAGGGAGGCTGAGGCAGGAGGATCACAAGTTCAAAGCCAGCCTCAGCAACGGCGAGGCGCTAAGCAACTCAGTGAGACCCTGTCTCTACATAAAACACAAAATAGGGCTGGGGATGTGGCTCAGTGGTCGAGGGCCCCTTGAGTTCAATCCCTGGTACCAAAAAAAAAAAAAAAAGGGAAGAAAAATAGTACAAGTAACATTTTCCCAGAAACCTAATGGTAATATGTCCAAAGGGTTAGTTAACAGCCAAGAAACTGAAAAAGATATAGGAGTAGCCCCTGGGGAGAACGTCCCACTTACGTTATCGTTAATGTTAAAATAACCAGTTTCAAAAGAATCTAAATTAGGGCGATGCATTACTTGGTGATTCCATCCTGTTTCAATGTTGACTGTCACCAATTTCATAATTCTTATTACCCTTTAAAACAAGGTTTGTTTGCTTTTACTGTTTATTAGTTTTTTTAAATTTTTTTTTTAGTTGTAGATGGACACAGTATCTTTATTTTATTTATTTTTATGTGGTGCTGAGGATCGAACCCAGTGCCTCACACATGTGAGGCAAGCGCTCTACCACTGAGCCACAATCCCAGCCCCTGTTGATTAGTTTTTTAAACGACTTTTTGAATTTTTGTTAAAAATTCCCCGCGTCCCCCCACTGGTGATTGAGCCCAGGGCCTCCTGCATGTCCAACACTGTCAATTAGCTATATCCTCAGCCTTCTAATTCCATTTTCATTTTGATTGGAATTTGAAATAACTACGACAGGAATTGACATCTAAATAAAAAGCTGTTTATCCAGGAAAATAGTGTGATTCTCCTTTTATTCAAGTACTCAGTTTTGTTTCTCATGGAAATTTTATAGCTATGTATCTATGCCTAGAAAGAATGTCCCATTGATATTTTCCTGCTATTTAGTGCGTATAGACAGCCCTGTATTTGTGTGTATATATAGTTTTTAATATTTTTAGTTGTGGATGGACACAGTACCTTTATTATTTATTTTTATGTGGTGCTGAGGATGGAACCCAGTGCCTCACCCATGCTAGGCAGGAGCTCTACCACTCAGCCCTAGCCCTGTTTTTTTTTTTTTTAAACTATTTTTTGTTTGTTTTAGTTGTTGATAGGCTTTTATTTTTATTTATTTATATGTGGTGCTGCTAAGGATTGAACCCAGTGCCTCACACATGCTAGGCAAGCGCTCTACCACTGAGCCCCAACCCCAGCCCCCCTAGCCCTGTTTTTGTACGTTGTAAATTTGATCATCTTGTTGAACTCTTGTTTGGATATACATTTTTATTATTATTAAAACAACCTGAAGAGAAATTTGACATTTCATATTGGCATTATTATTCCTTTTTCTGTATTTCTTTTTCCTGCCTTATTGCATTGGTTATGCTTTAATGAACTGTGTGTTTGGTAGTATATAGTCCTGTACAGAGTTGTCTTTTTTGCAGATTTCATTTTCTCAAGGGTAATCCGTCATTTGTCTGTCTCTCCATGGTTTCTTCACACACAGATAGGCATTTTAGTAAAGTGTGAGTTGTATGCATAGTGAAATATTGGTTGCAGAAACCTAAAATAAAGGCATAAATACTGAGAATTTAAGTATGTCCTAGAGGGAATTGTTTAGAACTGTGATTGATGCATTTGATGAGGTGAACATGGAAAAGGGGGATTTGTTTTAATAAGATTTTCCATCCTTTGAATCCTGAGTTATCCTGGAACTTGTCATAGAAAGTAGAGATCAAAAGACTTAAAGGTCTGGGGTGGTTTTGCTGTATCACAGAGTGCGGTTTGCTGCAGGTGGATAGCAGTGATTCCTCCTCTATTGTTGTGCATTATTCTCTGACACAATTGGGCTTTGAATGGAAGTGCAAAATTCCATTTGAATCATTAAAGGTAGAATGTTTGTTCTGTATGCGAGAAATGTCTGCATTGTCAGGGTAACTTGAGGAACCTGGAGATGTGCCTGGGCTGTGGCTGTGACCCTTGTCTGTCTGTCTGTCCAGGCACTGCCACACTTATTACTTTTCCTTTTTGATATACTGTGAAGGTTTTCATTGAACCAGGGACATTCTACTCCCCAGAGAGCAAAATAATTTTCTTTGCCCTAACCTTTGTATTTGAGTAATCCCAGGAGTGTTTTTTCGGGAAAGATAGTTATATGTTGTTGGGTTTGGAATCAACACATACAAATATCCTGTAATTTATGTCATTTGGTTTTATAGCACACTTTACTCTTACAAATGTCTTGACATTTTGTAGAATGCTGTTGTGGATGGAGCCCTGATAGTTTCATGCTGCAGGAGTTGTTTCCTTTGGAAAAATTATATTTACTCCTTTGAGAGTTGAAGCTGGAACATGTAGGCCAAAGCCCACGCTCAAGCCATCCGTTCAGGTATTCTCCCCTCAAAATCTGTTTCTGAAGTGAATAAATATTAGAGAAAACAGTTTTCGTTGTTTTTTTCCCCCCAGTGTTAGTTGGTAATGTGCTTGAAGTGGACGTGACATTTTGTGTCCCTAGTTCTGTACCTTACCACTGGAGCAGTCAGCTCTGGAGACTGGGGAGCTGCAGCCAAGACAGCTCCGCCAAGTCTGGTGGGATGTGGCAGAGTGCCTTCTGTTCAGAGGGTCCCCGAAGCTGCAGTTGCACAGCAAACTTGCCCCCACCCTTTCAACCCCAGTTGTGTGGATAGAGGGACACGAACATGGTCCATACAGAGAGCTGGAGCAGTGCCACCTGGTCCCTGAGACTGATCCCTAGGGTTTGAACCAGGCGCAAAGGCAGATTGCTTAAAACGCTGTCTTGGTTCACCGAAGGGTTTACGGAAACAAAACCCAGTTGCTTCTCCTCCTAGGAGTCGTCTTTATGCTACAGATTGAGTGTGTACGTGCACTTTAGGCCTAGGCGTCTATGGCTTTGCTTTCTGATTCCCTGAATATAATTAATACACAAACGTATGTAACAGACACCTCGGTGGAACTTTCCTGCAGGCACGGACTGTTTTGTAAATACTAGCGTGTGTGATTGATGTAATCCTCGCCGTGATCCACGGGCTGGGAACTGCTGTTATGCTTGTGTCCAGATGTGGAAACTGAGGCATGAGGAGTTTGGGAAGTTGTCAGCTCAAGGTCATGCGGCATTCAAAGAGCAGCCCCGCTCAGGGGTTTGTGCTGTGAACCTGCCTTGCTGAGTGATTTGTTACTGCTGTACTGGGGGCGGGGGACAGCCATACCGGGGGTTAGAGCCGAGGCCCCCACACGGGTGGCGTGGCCACTTGTGAACCTTGGCTGTGTTAGGGCTGGAGGGGGAGCGTCGGGCACCCTCTTGCTTCTGATTTATTTATGTTATACTGTTTGCAAGTACATTTTGTGCAGTGAACTTACATTACTTTGGTACTTACGGGTTTAAAATAAAAGTTGTCTTTGAAAAAAGTCTTTGGATACATGCTTAGCTTCAAATTTTAGGAAGACATGTTCTAAATATAAAAAGGCATGAAAAATTAGAAGTTTACCGGAGAGCATTTTTTTCCCCTTGAGCTACTTCCAGAACTGGAGTATTCTTGAATGTCATTCACCGTTTCTTTCCTCCTCTAAGGACTGCAAGTTAGAGTCAGAAATTGAGAAACGATTTCAGTCCCATTATATCTAACCCGTGAGACAAAATGTTTGAGAAAGAAATTATGCAGATGTGTTTGTTTTGGAATCTGGAAAATGCATTTATTTGCACTGCATTCAGAAATGAGGAGGGGGAATCCCAGCAACTGCCATGTCACCAGGAGGAAACCCCGGTGGGGGGAGAAGGGAGCTGGTGGCCTCCTCTCTGGGTCAGTCGCAGGTGGTGTGAGTGCGGTGTGTCACTGACAGTGACTCGGATCATACATAAAGTCGGTGCATAGATCTCAGGAAGTTAAAATTAACCTTGAAAAATCCAATATATAACCAACTTGAGGACCCTTAGCAGCTCCCAAGTCAAAAATTAACTACTTTGGTTAATGCATCTTGGAGGCAGTATAGTTGTCCTTCAGTGTCTGGGGACAGTTGGTCCCAGGACCCCCCTTGAATACTAAAATCTGCAGTGCTTGAGTCTCTTGTATAAAATGGTGCAGTGTTCACATAGGCTGTGTGAGCACCCTCCCTCACGCTTCTGATGGTTTCTAGAATCCTTTTTTTGTATCGAGGCTAAAGGTACTTAACCACTGAGACATTTTTAAAAAAATTATTTAGAGACAGGGCCTCGCTGAGTTGCTGAGGCTGGTTTTGATCTCATGATCCTCCTGTCTTGGCCTCTCAAGCTGCTGGGATTCCAGGTGTGTACCACTGCGCCCAGCTCTAGAATACTTTTAATATCTGGGACAATCTAAATACTCTGTAGATACTTGTGATACGGTATTGTTTAGGGAATAATGACCCAAACCAGTCTGCAAATATTCAGTACAGCTGCTTTAAAAGAATATTTCCTTTCCCAGGTTGGTTTTGTCCTCTGGTGTGGAACATGAGCACACAGAGGGGCAAGTGACTCTATACACCGTGGCTGGCTTGCCCCTTCCTAGCCATGTGACCTCGGAGAGGCTGCTGGAACACTCTGCCTTATTTCCCATACCTCACCTGGTCCTTTATTGGACTACACGAATAAATATAATTCAGTACAACACTGAGTACTTTTTACGCAAGAGGCACAAGTTAAGTACCAGTGATTGTATTAGCACTTGCTCTGCTTTTAGTTCAACTTAGATCTCATTTCTTAAAGGCCAGGTCTAGTTTGGGGGGCACTAAAGGCCAAGTCTAGTTTGAGGGGCCGAGAATACGGAGGAAGGAATAAATAAGAGAACTGGGGAAGCTGGGGTGTGTGTTGAGTTACGACGGCCTGGGCCTTCGGGGCTATGGTGGGAAGGTCACTCTGCGTCCTCCGTGTGAGCACTGGGCTGTGTGCACGTGGGAGCTGATGTTGCGGTGGAGCTGAAATCTTGCACTTACTGTTCAACCTTCCTTCCTAGGCCCTGGTTTTTTAAAACATCCACCCTAATGGTGACGATTAGTTGGTTCACAGTGACCTGCAGGTCACCAGGTCACCCCCATTTTCAGATGTGTGATTAAACCTGGGTGCGCCCTCCTTGCTGGAGATAGTGTCTCTTCTGGAGGATGAAGCGCTCTGAGAGGCCCTGGGGAGGGACTGCCCGGTGCCTCACCTCTCTCCGTGCCCTGATTCCCCAGCCGCCCTTTGGCCTCTTATGAAACCATTTGTCCTGGCCCTTCCCCTGGGACCAGGGAAGTCAGTGTGGTTGAGAAGCCCTTTTCTGATTTGAGGAAGAGCCCTTAGATCTTTCCTTCCACTGGGTACAGATGGACACAACCAGACCTCAATCCTGGGCCGCCTGGAGACTTGGGAGGTGGTGATGACCTCCAGAGGGCTGTCCTGCCCTCTCTGCCCGAAGGGTGACTGCTGATAAGCAGCCTGCCGGATGCTCACTTGCAGAGGGTATTGGGTAATTGTGTTAGAAAGAACCTGGGGAGAACTTAGTGACTTCCATTCAGCATCTGCTGCTGCTTTCCCCCCAGATAGCCTTCGATGTTGCAGAAAGAAAGTCAACTTCTAGCCCCTTTAGTGCGGCTCTCGGTGGCCCTTGCTGGTGACTCCAGCTCCTCTGTTCCTGGATGGCACCCAGAGCCATGTAAAAGGATGCTCACCTGGAACCACAGGAGCACAGAGCCCAGGGAGACGTCCGGGTGCCACCCTGCAGGGCCTCCCCACCCTCCACCTGGAGCAGGCCTGAGTCTACCTGCCAGAGCCCCTTTCCTCAGATAGAGGGTCATCTCCAGTTTCCTCCAACCTGCTTCTGGTGATGGACTATTTGCTCCTTGATCCAGTAGTTGGGGGCTTCTCTGGTCACTTTTGGGCGTGTGGTGCCAGCCCCTTGGCAGTGGCAGCATGAAGCAGGGCAGGGCAGGCCAGGCGCCCAAGACCGCTCGAGAGCAGTGTTGCAAACACCTAATTATTGTAGAAATCTGTCATTTTTAGTTTATGTGACCTTTCAGATCTATTGAATTTGCCTTGAACCTTTTTCTGTTTGGTCAAAGTTTTATTTCTTAAAACGCATAGCAGTAGCCAGGCACAGTGACGCACGTCTGGTCTGTCATCCCAGCACTTTGAGAGGCTGAGGCAGGAGGATCGCGAGTTCAAAGCCAGCCTCAGCAACAACGAGGTGCTAAGCAACTCAGTGAGACCCTGTCTCTGCATAAAACACAAAATAGGGCTGGGGATGTGGCTCAGTGGTCGAGTGCCCCTGAGTTCAATTCCTGGTACCAAAAAAAAAAAAAAAAAAAAAAACCCACACAGCAGTGACAGCTGTGTGGAATTTAGTCCTGTGTATTTATTTCTGGGTTTCACAATTTGTTTTGTCTTCATAGCAGGGATTTTTTTCTTTCCTCTCTCTCCCTCTCCTCTCTTCCTCCCCATTTCCTTCTTTTCTTTCCAAATTCCTTCTTTTCCCAAGTTCATAATGAAAATGGACCGATAGATTTTAGTTTCAAGTGAAAGCTAAAAGAACGAGCCTGTGCGCGGCTTCAGGTGTGCCTGGGCAGTCCTTGCGGGAAAAATGACCACGCTGCGGAGTCTGCAGCCCCCAGCCGTACCTTGTGCCCAGGAGCCTCTTAGTGAAGAACAGGGAGTGGCTTGGGGGGGAGAGCTGTCTGTAGGCACGCGGGTGGGCTTTGCTTCACCCTGCAGATGGGACACCCTCAGCAGGGCAGTGGGGACCTTGAATGGGGGTGTGTGCAGGTGTGAGGGGGTGATGTGGCCAGAGCCCCAGCTGTCCAACACCACAAGTTTCTTAAAGGACCTTATGAAGAACCACATGGAATTTGTAACCAGATCACAAAATTTGTACAGTCAAGGACCTGAAAACAGCCCTTGAGTTCTCTGCAGGTCTCACCTTCCTGAGCTCAGTTAATGAGCAGATCTCTCTCTGTACGGATTAGCCGGGTGCATTTGGCTAGTGTCAACCTTGGCTGCTGATGAGGTCAGCATGGGGATTCCTGCCTCTGGGGGCCGGGTTACCTTCACTCGCTTTCCTGGCCACCAGACCGCTAGCCCAGCCAGCTGGCTCCTGAGTACAGTGGCGCTGAGGGTGCTTTTTGCAAGGTGCCACTGCAGGGATGAGCACAGATCCACGCCCTCCTGGGGACAGCCTGAGGCTGGCCCACCCCATGGGCGAGGGCCCCTGTCTACTTCTGAAAGACAACAGGGTCGATGGAGATTAACTGGAAATGCTGATGAGGCCTAGAATTTTGGACTTCTGCCAGGACATAACATTCAAAGTGATTTAGGGTAAGTCATGCATGGTTCACCTGTGGAAGAGTTTAGGATGAATAAAATAGGGAAAGACAACTGAGAGAGGGATGGCAGCAAGGAAGAGGGAGGTGGCCCTGGCTTGACATGCGTAGGTTAGGAACGCAGACTTCCCCAAATCCCTTGGGTGGCAGGCTCTTTTTTAACTTTTATCTCTTGGTTCCTACCAATTGCCCAACTAAAGTTTATAGGTTAATTTTTTGTTAAATCATTTATTAAGGAACTGTGTATTAAATAGAACTCTTGAAGTTACTGAAAACTTTTTGGAGCTGGGCGTGGTGGCACACGCCTGTAATCTCAGCACTGTGGGAGGCTGAGACAGGAGAATTGTGAGCGCAAAGCCAGCCTCAGCAATAGCGAGGCGCTAAGCAACTCAGTGAGACCCTGTCTCTACATAAAACACAAAATAGGGCTGGGGATGCAGCTCAGTGGTAGAGTGCCCCTGAGTTCAGTCCCCAGTACCAAAAAAAAAAAAAAATTGGGTTTTTAAACAAATGCTAAAGAACATATAACATCCTGAAGGTAAATATCTGCAAATGTGAGTCCAGTCCTTTAACATATATTTTTTAAAAAATGTTTTAGTTGTAGATGGATACAATACTTTTATTTTATTTTATTTTGATGCGGTGCTGAGGATTGGACACGGTGCCTCAAACGTACTAGGCAAGTGCTCTGCCACTGAGCCACAACCCCAGCCCCTTGACACATTTTTAGAAAACAAATGAAACTACAATAATATTATCCTAAGTGTGATTTCCAAAGTAAGATGAGAATAGTTTTATAACTGATTATTTTTGCATTCATTTTCTATAATGATAAATGTGCAATAAAGAGCTATCAGGAAGAGCAGGATTCTGCCTAGATGTGGGGGGATTCTCGCCCTGCCCTGTTAGATATTAATATATCCAAGAGGAAAGAAAACTGCACCCTGGGAAATTGTGAAACACCCAAGGTCACTTGGCCGGAAAGTGGCAGAGCTTGGGAGGAACCCAGTTCTGCTGCCCCTCAGTCCAGAATATTTCCTGGCAGCATGGATTTTGGGGGTGTGTGTACACACGTGTGCAAATAGAGCAGCAACTTTGCTTCCTTTTAATCAACTGATTATAAGCTCAGCAACCTGGAAGTATCGTTTTCTTTCTCATCCTTCCAAGGAGCAAATTCAGTTTATTGCTTTACAGTCCTAACAGGCTTTTGATATCTCTAGATATAGAATTGACTTTGTCTCCTCTTTGCCTTGTAAGCTGTTTAGAGCAAGGTAAGATTACAATCATAAGCTGAATCTGGAAAAAAAAAATTATCAACTTTCCTGACTACTCTCATTTCCTTGAAAATAACTGTTACTGAGTTTGGCTGAAACATGTGGCACCTTCCAGCTGGGTGGTTTGTGTTGTAAAATACACAGCAATTTGGTCTTGCCCCCGCCCCACCATGAGCACAATTCTGTTTTCATGTACCAACAGCCAGTGTGTTGTTTGGGAAAACCAGCCCACTAATAAAACCAAGTGTAATAGTGGGGGCTCTGACAGATTGCCCAGCCTCTCCTCGAGGGGCTCCAGGGCTGGAGTTTGTAAATGTCTATTTTCCCATCAGCGTCTCTGCATAGGCCCCATCACCCCAGCATTTGCTCATCTGTACTATCACGGTGGTCAACAGTCTCTTTACTTTCTGGCCTTTTCCTTTTTTTGTTCTAAATTTTCTTGTTTCCACCCCCTCTCCATTTCTTTACTGTCCTTTGATGTTGCCTTTTAGGGAAATCAGGGCTGAAATTGATAAAATTGGATAATGCTCTCGTGGTTTAAAAAAGATGTTAACTATTAAAAAGAGAATTAAAATGTTATCACATTAAAACGTCTTATAAATTATATTTATATCTTATGTAAAAGATTTATATATTTTTATATATTTAATCACATATCTTTTAAAAACTGTTAAGATTGGTCACGCTACACATTTCAGGCTTGATTTTCCTAGAAGATGGAGAAAAGGAAAGTAATATATATATTTCCATGTATGCATAGAATAATACATTAAGGGGTACACAGACACACAAAAAGCAGAATAGACTACATACAAGACTTTCATATTTTCATGAATGTGTTCAAAAGAGAACCACTTCAGACACGGGGGATTTTACTGAAGATGCCTGTGACCTTTATGTGGTGGTCTCTGGTCTCTGTCACTTTCTTTGTTAGTTGCATTTGAAAGCTGTTGAGTAGACTAGCAGGGGAGGCTGGCTCCCCGTGGGCACAGCACCAGGGGACGCCAGTGCTCAGGTTTCCTCGGGCAGCACACCCACTTTGCCTGGAGGCAGAGGCTGGGGGTGTCCGCTGTGGGACAATCCTTGCTCGGCCACATCTGCGCCATGGCCAGCCAGGTGCCATGGATCTGAGCTTTACTGTAGTTCAGCTCGACCCTGCGGCCCGGCCAGGCTGGGTGGCCCACCAGGGTTTGGTGTGGACCGCACTTGGGGTGACTGGGGGCTCCAGGAGGACGCAGAAACTGCACGCAGCGGGGAGGCGCCTGCTGCCTGCAACCAGATTTCGGTGCCCATTTCACCCCGATCCTCCTCGGTCCCTCTCCAAGTGGAAATTTTGCAAGCCTGACTTCTGCGGCGTGCCTAGTACAATTTGGCTGACAGCAGTTTCTGGCAAAAGAAATAACCAAATTATTATTCAGTCATGGGTTTTTAACAGCCGCAGAGCAAGTGGATGTTAACTAAATGATGCAGTTTATTCCTTCCCTCTTATTGCCAGCTTGCCTATTACAGAGCGACTGCCAGTTTCCAATAAGTGGTACCCAGATGGTATTCGCATGCCGCCCACTTGGTTACGGAGCCGGATCGGGGATAACTCGGCAGACACTACACGCTCTGGGTCAATTGAGGGGGAATGCCTGTTGCTTCACAGTTTTGCATATGTAAATCTGTTAATGTTATGTCAGTATTGTGCGGGCTAAACACAAGCGTTGCCTTTCTCTGGGGGCCCAGCTGAACTTGGACCACAGCCCAGCTGTACCGAGGCTCGAGCGAGCTGCAAGTTGGAGGCTGCAGCGCGCCCGCCTCCCTCGCCTCCTGCCTCGCCCGGCACCGCGGCCGGGAAGCCCTTGCCCCAGGCCCCTCCGGAATTGGCCTGCCCGGCGGCGGGGCGGAGCGCTGGCCAGAGGGCGGGGCGCACGGAGGCTATTTTTAGGCCAGCCTCCCGGGGCGCCCTGCCTCCAGCGCGCCTGCCGCGGCTGCGCTCCCTTATCAAGTGCAGATGTGGCTCGCAACTGGACGGGAGTCCCGAGCCCTGTCCCGCCCGCAGCCACCTCTGCTGCAGAGGCTGCCGGGAGAGGCCGAGGCGGGCAAGGCGAGCTTCGGAACGCGTTCCAGGGCCTCCGCTGGGCCTCCATTGGGCCTCCACTGGGCCTCCACTGGGCCGCGCGGACAATTACTTTACACTAATTGCATCACGATAGCAGCTGTAAAAGGAGCCTCGGCTGCTCTGCCCCTCTACTCTGGCGAACCTTGCCCTCGCCACGAGCCGCCCTTTCCTCTTTTTATTGTGGTTTGTTTCTTGTTCTCAAAAGCTTATTAGATGGGGTGCAAACAACAACAGAAATGTCATAAAAAGGCCAGAATCGTAATATGCTTAAGAGCTAAAAAAGACGCGTGGTGTGGGTTTAACCAATGAAAATATTCCTGCAGGTATTGTAAAATTTATGTGCCATGTGAAAAACATTAAGGGTGTTGTTTTTTCGTGGAGGGAAATGTTCATTGTTGAGCCATTTTGTGAATTATTTTAATGCTGCGTTTCTGCTCGGAGCTCATGATTTTGATATATAAACCGGTTTAATGTTTTCTGCACAGATCCTGGCTTTTCTTAAATTTTATATATTGGAAAGCCCGTGTTTGTATTGGACCTGCTGGTTTCTTTCATACTGAAAATTCTGTCCTGTGTGGCTCTGTGCCATGTGGCAGAGAAATAGTTTGACCACAGTTCAACCTCCAGTGTGGAGTTTTGAGGCCTAAAAGCCAGGCAGGACCATGTCCATAATAGAAAGGAGGTGGTGGTGTGTGTCTCTCTCTCTTTCTCCTCCTCCCTCTCCCCCTCCCCCCAGGAGTCATTTTTCAATAATGACAGCAGCCTCCTCCCAGCGTGCACTTCCTAAGTATGCGGGTCTGCTCTCAACTTCTCATCCACTTCTGATAGGAGCAACACTGTCCCCCTGTCCTGGGCTTCTTTTTTAAAAATTTGTTTAATGCCCCCGGAGCAAACTTTGGTGAAGGATGCATTCCAGCGTCTCAGATTCTCTTGCAAGATTTGTTTCTGTGACATTTTCCCGTGTCTGTTGTGCAGGGAGAGTGGCGTGTTCCTCTGCTCACATTTCCCATCTCTCCACTTTGTTCTGAGGAGCCAGATGGAAGTATGCAGATTGTTTTTATCTTTCGTCCTTCACACTGTAACCTGATCCCCAGCCTATCTAGACATGTAGCAGAAAATTTACTATGTGAAAGCAAGGAAATGATTTAGAATATGGACCAGCCCCGGGGAGAGGGGCTCAAGATGTACTTTATCAAAGCAAATCTCTCCTCCGGACTCCCATACCTTTTTTTCTTTTCAAAAGAAATGGTTTCCTGATCAAGGGCACTTCTAAAGGTGCCCACACATTCTTTTCCCATTTAACGGAGGTGAGGAACTGTTAATTGGCCAGTGACTTCATAAAGGGGTGACTATGTGCAGTGAAAGTTGATTCCCTGAGAGCTGGAAGCGTGGAAGAGCACAGCTGTAGAATGGCAAGGCCAGAGGGGCAGACCGTCACGGGGCCCTGTTCAGACAGGGCCGAGACAGACCCAGGACTCAGACCCAGCACTGCCCCAGAGGCTGCTGGACACTCTGCAGTCGCAGGCTTTATGCTCTCTATGGCTTTAATGGCAAAATATTTGTGATGTTTTTGTTGTGGACTTCGTGCCCCTGTAACTTGTTGGCCCCCGGGAGGTGAGGACAGCCGCGTCCTTCCCAGCTGTGAGCTGTGTCTGGAGTTACAGCAGAAGCGGCGCAGGCCTCACCCTGTCAGGCTGTGCACCCGCAGCTGCCCTTTGGAGCATGAGCTGTGTTTGTGCTTATGCTTGGCACAGTTGGTGCAGTTGGAGTTGGTCGCCTGGGTTTAGGTAGTGACCGTGACAGTGGAGATGTGAAGCCTCGGACGAGGGGCCTTGTGACCGTCCCCAGGTCCCCGCTGTAGACTGAGTGCTGCAGTAGGGCAGGTGTTCCTCAGCTTGCGATGGGCCCTGCCCTGATACACCCATCTTAAGTTGAAACACAAGTGGAAACCACGTTTAATACGCTTGGCCTGCCGAGCCTCCCCACTCAGCAGCCCGTCTGTAGGAGAGTCTCCGTTCACAGAGGCCTCATGATCACATGGCTGGCCAGGGGCTGCTGTTGCCCAGACTGTTGCATCACTGCAGGGCCCATGGGCCTGGGAAAAGGTCACCATTCAGAATTCCAAGTGTGATTTCTACTGAATGCTTTCACACCATTGCAAAGTTAAAAAAACAAAAACACCATCAGTGGAGGCATCGCAGGGAGACCGGGACTAGTGTCATGAGAAGCTGATGAGACACTTAGCCTGAGTCCAGGATTGTACTTGATGACCTATGTTCTTGACAAGAAAGGACAGGCACGGTGGCTCTCGGTGCTGTACTTGGCCTTGGGGTTCATCGTTTTTCTTCTCTGGTAGGTTGTCCTGTGCTCCTTGTTCCCCTCTTGTTTTTTTTTTTTGGTACTGGGGATTGAATCCAGGGGCACTCGACCACTGAGCCACATCCCCAGCCCTATTTTGTGTTTTATGTAGAGACAGGGTCTCACTGAGTTGCTTAGCGCCTCGCCATTGCTGAGGTTGGCTTTGAACTCGCGATCCTCCTGCCTCAGCCCCCCTAAGTGCAGGGATTACAGGCTTGCGCCACTGTGCCCAGCTCCCTCTTTGACTTCCTGTCACCTTCCTTGTTTGGCCTGTGGGCATCTTTATGCTTAGGTGGCCTCCCTGTCAAGAGGACCCGCACTGAGTGCAGGGGGCCCAGGTGCTGCTGGTCCTGCCTGTCTCGATACTCTCTAGTCACATTTTCTTGAACTTTGTACCTGGATAAGCTAAGCTTGTTTGATGGGGGTCCTTATCAAACTTATTTTCTTGCATGATTACATTTTGCCTCATTATAGCCAGAAACATCTTTAATTCACACTGTTAAAACCAACCAAGGGCTAGAAGAGGGGAAGATTTAAGAGTATATTTATTGCCTGAACTAAAAAATACAGGTGAAATGTTTTCTGCTAGTGTTACAACTGTTCCTGTTCAATAGGTGTTTCCTGAGTGCCCACCTGTACTGCATAATGGGCAGGACAGAACCTGCACCTGCCCGCAGGAGGCTTGTGGCCTGACATGGTCTCCACAGTTGCACCTCCTGAAACCCAGCTGTGGTTTTACTTTTCCTTTCTGGCAGGCAGAGCTTCCTGCACAACCGCCCGTGGTCTCTCCACAACTCCCAGTTAAAACATATACTAGTGAAAAAGATTTCAAGGAATTTCATTTACAGTAGTACCAGAAATACCTGGGAATGCATTTAATAAACAGAGTATAAAACCTATACACTGAAAATCAGAAAACCCTGTCAAAAGAAATTTTAAAAAGTACAAATAAGTGGGCTGGGGCTGGGGCTCAGCGGCAGAGCACTCACCTAGCATGGGCGAGGCCCTGGGTTCCATCCTCAGCACCACACAAAATAATAAATAAATAAAAATAAAGTATTAAAAGAAGGTACAAATAAATAGGAACCTATCATGTGTTCATTGACTGGGGGGACTCAGTGTTGTTACCATGGCAGAATTCCCCCCCCCCTCTTTTTTAGTATCTTTTAGTTGTACATGGACAGTGTCTTTATTTGGTTTATTTATTTTTATGTGGTGCTGAGCATCAAACCCAGTGCCTCACACGTGCGAGGCAAGTGCTCTGCCACTGAGCCACCACCTCAGCCCCTGATCTACAATTCTGATAGTGCAATCTGTCAAAACCCCAGGTGTCTTTTTCTTTTCTCCCACAAATGGACAAGTTGGTCCTAAAAGAAATATGGAAACGCAGGGAACTCAGACTAGCCAGAAACACAATTGAAAGAATATAGTCAAAAGACTAACACCTTGATCTGAAAAGTTACTGTAGGGGCTGGGGTTGTAGCTCAGTGGTAGAGCGCTTACCTAGCACATGTGGGGTACTGGGTTTGATCCTCAGTATCACATAAAAATAAAAGAATGAATGAATGAATAAATGTATTTAAAAAGAATGATACCTAACTAGAATGGAACTAGAGGGTAGAAAAGATACTATAACTAGCGTGGAACTACAGTGAGGGTAGAGAGAGGTCAATGGAATAGAATGGGGAGTCCAGAATCACACCCCTACATTCAGGGTCAGCTGATCTTCAGTAAGGGTTCTTAGCCAGTTCTACCGGCTCCTTCCTCACCGCCAGTGCATCAAAGACCTAGCATAGAACTCAGGAAATCCAAGGAACTCAGTTTTCCGGGCCATGGGCAAGGCGGGTTGTTTAGATATGATACCACAAACACAGCTTAATAAAAGAATAAATAGACAAACTGGACTTCATCACGGTTGGAAGCCTTTGTGCTCCAAAGGACAGGTCAAGACAGTGAGATGACAGCCCGTGGGCGGACAGATGTGCAAGTCATGAATCTGGTAAGGGTTGATACCCAGTCTACATTGGTCGGTACAGGATGTTTTATAGATCAACAGGGAAAAGACAACTCAGTTACAAGATGCGGGGGCTGGGGCTGTGGCTCAGTGGTAGAGCGCTTGCCTAGCATGTGTGAGGCACTGGGTTCGATCCTCAGCACCACATATGAATAATGAATAAAATAAAGATCCGTCAACAACTACAAAAATATTTAAAAAGAAAAAAGATGGGGGGAAGTTCCATGTAGACATTTCTCCAAGGCAGATGTGTGCGTAGCAGGCACAGCACATGAAAGGTGTTCACCGTTCGTCATTGGACCAGGGCAGATCACCAGCACAGGGAGTGGCCACTTTGCACCCACGGGGTGGCTGTAATCTAAGAGACACTAGTAGTGTTTGCGAAAATGTGGAATTGGAACCCCTGGACCCTGGTGGTGGGTTGTAAAGTGGGTTAGGGGCTTAGGGGTGCAGTCAGTTCCTTAAAAGATGAAAGAGGTGCCAGGTAACCCAGCAATTGCTGTCCTTGGGGTATACTCAGGAGAAATGAGGTCATATGTCACGAGAACTTGAATGTAAATGTTCATAGGGGAATTATTGATAATAGCCCCAAAGCAGAAACAACCCAAGTGCCCATCAACTGGTGAACGCACGAGTTATGATTTATGCATACAATGCAATATTACTCGGTCGCTAAAAGGGATGAAGAAGGCTCATTTTACCACACGGGGAACCTCGGGAGCGTTCTGAGGGACACCAGACGCAAGAGATCTTACGTTATCCAGCTCCATGTATGTGAAATACCCAGAACTGGCAAATGCCCTCATGCAGAAATGAGATTGGTGGTCCTGGGACCTGGGGAGGAGTGGGGGAGCGACTGCTAATGGGTGCAGGCAGGCCTTCTTTCCAGGTGGTAAGACTGTCCTCGACGTAGAGCCTGGGGATGGTTTTTACAACTCTTGAACATATTAAACACCAGTCAAGTGCGTAGTTTATAAGGTTGAATTTTACGATCTGCGCAGTGCTGGGTGACAAGATTTCAGCCTGTCTGTGGATATTTACTGGTAAAGTAGGCATAGCTGATGAGGCTTTCAGCTGGCTCAGGGAAGGGCCAGGGATTTAGCTTCTCCAGCCCTGCACTCTCCTCTTGCTCCTAGGCTGCTAGCACAAGGGTAGCCAGAGGCAGTGTGTAAATGGTGGGCGGGGCTCTGTGCCAATAAAACTTTATAGACACAGACATTTGAGTTTCATACAGTTTTCCCGTGTCTCTTAAGTGTTGCTGGTATTTTTTTCCCTCAGCTGTATGAGAATGTACAAATCTTTCTCAGTTGGTGGACTGAGAAGAGCAAGTGAGTCCCAGGGCTTGGCCTGTTGACCTGTCCTTTGCCTTCTGAAAACTTTAGGGACATCCTGGCACCCTCACCAGTGGGTGATCTCCCTGTCCCTGTATCACAGACCAGGGGCTCAAGCGAGACCCTGTGGCAGTTGCCAGGGCTGCATCTATCTCGACTGGTTCCACAGCCCCTGAGATTAGGCTGCAGTCTTCCTGCCTGGCCCGCTGGGACTCGGCTTTGCAGCCACACCCTCCAGACTGTGCTGGTCACGTCCTGCTGCCCCAGCCTGGTCCCTGGCCCTACTGGAGGGTGCCGGTCTTTCTGAATGGCTGCTACTTTTATTCTCTCCATTACCCTTTCCATATTGCTAAGCCAAGCCTGAGCCTTTGAGCCTGGGGAAAAACAAATCCACCACCTTGCCTCCCTTTCAGACTTTCCTGTGACTCACTCCTTCTGGGAAGGCGATGCCTCAGCCACCTTTTGACCCGGGATCCAGCTGGAACCGAGGCCGCCTTGCTGGCTGTGCGCTCCTGGTATCATCTGTCTTTGGGCAGGCGGGTTGGCTGTACACCACTGAAACCCTCCGCAGTGACTATTTTTTTTAGAGCCTCTTTGTTTCGTTTAGTGCCCAGAACTTGATCAGGACCTTCGGGGAAGTTGAAGCGCCGCGCGCCTTCCATAGGGAGCTCTGGGTCTTCTGCTCTTCCCGTGTCCACCTCACATCCCCGGATGTGCACGGGTCTACCTTCCATGGCTCAGGTGGGCAGGAGGAGAGGCAGCTGGGGAGGTAAGTGGCTTTCCTGTCTCTGCATGAGCCTGTGACTGCCCATGCCCATGATGCTCTGCAGGAGTGGAGCATTCTGCAGGGGGAAGCGCCTCCCTGCGTTCTCTGTTGGTCTCATGGACAGACCACCAACCTGCAGGGTGCACGCCTCCCCGAGGGCGAGGGCGGCAGGCGGCTTGGTGATACCTGCTGGGGTCTGGTTCGCATCTCAGACACCCCTCCATTTCCACCTTGGGCGTCTCAGGATGGTCCTTGGAAAACTGTTTTCTTTGGTCTTCCAAGACAGAGCAGCAGCTGCCTCCCACCCCCAAAAAAAGGAACAAGAAAAAAACAATTTACAAGGGCTTAAGTGATTAATGGAAGCTCTTTATGACTCACGATGTGGTTGAGAATAGAGTCCTTTTGACTTTAACATAGTTTCCCTTCCAAGTAGTTTGGGCTACCCAGAGTGCCCAGGGTCTATGGAGGACCAGGCAGTGACTGCAGGTGCCCCTGGCTATCTTAGCAGTTGCGGGTGGGATGGGGTGGGGCTGGGAGGATGGCATTTTTCTGCAGTTCCTGGATCAGAAGTGAACTATTGAGAGTTCAGAAAATTTCCTTCTTGGGCCTAAAGTATTTTAAAAATAATACTTGGATTATTTGGCTATAAGAAATGGAGTGGAATTTGTTGGAATGATTTGGAATCATGTCCTGGAATATATGGGGAAACTGGGAACTAGAATCCCTCACAAAAGAAGACACCTCTTTCCTGTCGCTCTTGTGTCTTACTGTGTCTGGGCTGTGCGCGCTTTCTCTCTCTCTCTCTCTCTCTCTCTCTCTGCAGACTGACTTGACAGAAGTCTGCACAGGGTCCCTTATGACAGCCCCCAAGGTTACCCTTGGTCCTTGAGACTCGAGGATGGGAATTCTGTCCTATGTCATGTCATTATGTCTGTCTGGTTTGTGTTCTTGCCTGGCATCTGACGTTGCAGATAGCTAAGCGACAGGCTGGAGAGGAGGGCTGCCTCATGGTGGCTGGGCTTATCCTCAGACCCTGGGTATGTCTCCCTGTGTCAGAAGGGAGCAGAAGCAGGGAGCAGAGACTGTAGAATTCTCCTGGGTCTCATTTTTATCACGGCCATGCATCTTCTTGGCGCTGCTCCTGCAGGCTCACCCCTGCTTCCTGGGCCACTGCCTGCCGACCCGGAGTTCAGAGTGGACCTGTTGAGTTCTGTTCTGATGAATCGCATCTTGCCTGGAGGTTAGATTCTGAGCTCGGCATGTCGGGTGAACACTGCTTACAGTAAAAATTCCCCTTGAGAGTCAGTTCACAAGGGAAATGAGATGCTTAGGGTTGGTGGGCCTTGGACAGTGACCACCTGGTAAACACACTCCCCCTTCCTCTGGTTCCTCCTGCAGCTGCTGTGGGTGCCTTTCTGTCTGTTGAGCTTGAACACAGTGTGATTTCACTGGATCTCGCCCTCGGGTCTGAGTTCACCAGGGAAGAAGGTCGAGGGGCTGATTGGCCCTGCTCAGGCCTGTGCGTGTCCAGCCGGGTCTGTCTGAGTCGTGGCTGCATCTGGAAACGTCTGTAGTTTAATTCAGCACAGGGAGAGCGAGTGAGTGATTTGGAACAAAAAAGGGAATCGGGCAAATACAACCACAGTTTAGCAAAGTGACTGTTGAGATCTGGTCCCTCGCACTGGTGGCACCGTAAGTGCAGTGTTTTCTAGCGTGTGCAGCAGAGTGACTTGTGTGGCGTGCTGATGCAGATTCCTCACCGTCCACACCTGCCCTGGTTGTCTAGAGGTGGAGCCAAAATCGACTTTTTTTTTCTTTTTCGTTGTAGATGGACACAATACCTTTATTTTTATGTGGTGCTGAGGATCAAACCCAGGGCCTCACACGTGCAAGGCAAGTGCTCTACTACTGAGCTACAGCCCCAGCCAAAATCGACTTTTTATTTAGTTCTTTTTTTTTAGTACTGGGGATTGCACCCAGAGATGCTTAACCACTGAGCCACATCCCCAACCCTTTTTTGTATTTTATTTAGAGACAGGCCTTGCTAAATTGCTGAGGCCGATTTTGAATTTGCAGTCCCCCTGCCTCAGCCTCCTGAACCACTGGGATTACAGGCATGTGTCACTGCGTCTGGCCCGAAAACCGACCTTTTTAAGAAATTTAAACTAAGTTTATTTTTAACTGATGGATAAAGACATAAGAATGGTATCTCTTAATGGGATTCCCTGAGTTGTTCCAATCTGCGCACACCACGTCTTGTTGAAATCAGGTTAAGCATATTTATCTCCTTTAACAGTCGTCATTTCCGTATTTCTTTATTATTTATTTATTGTTGGTTCTGGAGATTGAACCCAGGGCTGCTTTACCACTTGGCAGATTCCAGCCCTTTTTTTATTTTTTAAATTTTGACACAAGGCGTCACTAACTTGCTGAGGCTGGCTTTGAACTTGTGATCCTCCTGCCTCAGCCGCCCGGTTCCTGATTTATAGGCATGTGCCACTGTGCCTGGCTGTACTTGTCATTTCTTTACCATGAAACTTGTACATCATTGTCACCTACAGTCACCCTGCTGGGCAGTGGCACCCAGAATTTCTCGCTCTTGTCTGACTGGAGCTCGGGGTCCACCCGTCAGCTCCCCTCCCATCCCTCTGAAGGAGTTCTGGTTGTAGTTTGGCAAACCAGAATTGCCTTTCTACAGTCAGTTTTTGTTTGTTTGTTTGTTTGTACCTGGGACTGAACCCAGAGGTGCTTAACCACCGAGTCCCATCCCCAGCCCTTTAGTCAGGGTTGGGAGTACTGTTGGGGTGTATCAACGACCTTTCAAGTAAACTTCTCTCTTCCCAGTGGTAAATCATCATGCTCCTTTGGGTTTTGAACAGTTGGACCCTCAGGCTGCTGAGGGTTAGCGCCTGTGCTGTCATTCACTATGGGTTGCAATCACCTTCAGGACATTTTTGAGGACATAGGTCCTAAATTAAAAGAAACCTGCAGTCCTGTTATTTATTTCTCCTATTTCTTGAGTCTCTGGAGATTCCCTTCCTAGCAGCCAAGGGCTTCTGTCATTTACTTAAAAAGAAAAGACAGAGTTCCATATTTGTCTGGAAGCTGCTCTGCGCTCTTCCCAGTCTGTGTGATTGAGCCTTTAGAACCATCCAGAGCATCATCTTGCAGAATTAGAGTCGAGGTGGGGTGTTGCGGTGGCTTCCAGGATCCCTGTGCCTTTAGAATACCTCTTGCCAGTGCACAGTTGTGAGATGTTAAAACTGTGTCATCTTTTTCTTTCGTCTTGTGAAAGCTGATATTTCTGTGGCTTCTCGGTTCTCACTGGCTGCTGCAGTGGTGTTGGCTAAAGCTGGTGGGTAGCCTTAACTTCTGGTAGGTTCTAGATTCCTTGTTCCTGGTGACGGGAGCAAGATGTATCACCAGGGTCCTGAGCTTTGTATTGTGGGAGTCGGACTCGCTTTCCTTGCTTTGAAGGACAGCCTGTGTGTGCCTTGGGACATGCTGCTGCCCCCCACGATCATGGAGGTAGTAGAGACCGTGGGCTTGTGGGCTGGAGTGGGCGCCTCAACTTGCTGGTTGCGTGGGTGCATGGGCAGGGCAGGTGGGGAACAGGGAAAAGGGGCTTCCCTTTGCTTTCTCTGCCAAATGCAGGGGGGAAAAAGCAAGGGTCCTGCCTTTTCATGCCCTCCCTGTGCAGCACAGGGCCCTGGACTGGCCTGTGAGGAGGTTTTCTCAATACTAAAAGCTTTACTAAGCAAGTTATTTTTAAAATGTCCTGCCTTCAGGAAATGCGGACCAACACTGAATTGCTTAAAAACAAACAACAAAAAAAACGAAAATAATGGACAAATAAAGGGCAGGTCCGCACCCACGGCAGTCACCCGAATGACAGCTCCTAAGTGCTCTGAGTGGCTGCAGCGCCACAGCCTGCAGTTGGGCTGCGAATTTCATGTGTCTTCATGTACCTACACAACAGGGTAGCGCCCTGCAAGGTCCCGGCTCTAGGGACGGCCGAGTGGAAGGATCTGTCACCTGCACAGCGCCTTCCCAGTCAGGCTCCTTGCCCTGTGGGTTCCAACTTGTTGGCCCCTCCCAGACACTGTTGGCTAGAAGATCGTTACCTTTACCTCCTCAGAACTGATAAATCATTTCCCTCCTAAGTGATCGCCCTGGAGATAACCCCGCAGAGCGACCGGGAAGCCGGAGGACTGGCTGTCAGGACAGCACCCACTCTCGCCCGGGTCCCAGCAGGGTGGAATGTGCTGTTGAGACACCCCCCACCCAGCTATCCACCAGGGAGGACTAGACACACCTCGCTCTGCTGTATCCTGCCTAAGGTCGCAGTTGCTTCCTTTGGGACAATAGCAGTGTGCAGCCATCACCAGGGCAGATGGGTGAGGGGCTCCTCCCTAAGACCCTGCTTTCTAGGCTGCTGCTGGGCCAGTGCAGGTGCCAGGCCCTTCCGGTGACCGTGAGAGGCGATCACTGAAAATCCCATTGAGCACTGGCCAGAATTGAATCCTCAGCCTCCATTTGAACTGAGATCTCTTACTTTGCCTGAGCATCACCTTGAGCCCCGGGTCCAGCAGAAATTGTTTATTGACGTGTGTCCCTCCTTGGAAGCAGGGCTAGTGGCAATTGGGAACAAAGGTTTTACTCGCAGTCAAGCTCAGATTTAAACACCAGGAAGTTAAGAGCAAGTTTTAACTGAGCTGTTTGAATGAAGCTATAGCAGAACCTTGATTCCAAAGTCATGATCTATGTTCATTTCCATGTAGTGGCCAGTTTGGAGAGAGGATGGGAAAATTTTATGTTAGTTTCCCAGATAGCGGGGCTTTCTTTTCTGTTTTCTTTCTTTCTTTTCTGGTACCAGGGATTGAACTCAGGGGCACTCGACCACTGAGCCACATCCCCAGCCCTGTTTTGTGTTTTATGTAGAGACAGGGTCTCACTGAGTTGCTTAGCGCCTCACCATTGCTGAGGCGGGCTTTGAACTTGGAATTCTCCTGTCTCAGCCTCCCAAAGTGCTGGGATGACAGGCGTGCGCCACCACACCTGGCTTTGTGGGGCTTTCTGGAGGGTGTGATCCACCCTTGCGTATAGCATAGGGTCACGTGGCCCTAGGTTCAAATCCAGATTCCTCTAGTACAGAGCACATCTTAGCCAAATTGTTTGCTTACCTTTATCTTCCTGGTTGTAAAGTAGGGATAGTTAATACCTACCTTGAGTTGTCACGGCCATTTAATGTGATAGTCCTTACGCAGCATGAAGTGCTGTGCTGGGTTTGCGAGAAATGACCTGACAGGCAATGCCTTCGGACTCGCAGACCCCACTGGGGCAGGGAGTATGTAACAAGCACAGTTTTTTCCTCCTGTGTTCTCAGCAGAGAACGCTTTTGGTCTCTGTAGTGAAATGGGGCTTCACCTCATCCAGGAAGTTCCCAATACCAGCCGGGTGTCCTGCGATTCGAGATTGAGGCCTCGGGCTCATCTTACAAGACTATTTCTACTTCATGCACCAGTGGCAAGCCTAGGTTGACACCTGGGCTGTGGGTTAGCTGGCCAGGGATCAGAGGCTCCCCTCCCTGAGCCCCTCCCTGGGTTCAGTCCTTTGCTAGGATGGCTTCCAGAATCCAGGGGAACACTGAACTTGTTTATTATAAAGGATCTTACAAGGATCCAGGTGGAAGAGACTCACCAGGGACAGGAGGGAAGGGGCCCAGGCTCCCAGCCCTCTCTGAACACGCCACCCTGCCCGCACCTTCACTTGCTCAGCAACCTTGGAGCTCGCCAAACCCTGTCCCTTTGGGTTTCACTAAGTCACTATTTTTTTTTTTTAAACTGGAGATTGAACCCAGGGGTGCTTAAGCCACTGAGCCATATCCCCAGCCCTTTTTCTATTTTATGTAGAGACAAGGTCTTACTAAGTTGCTTAGGGCATTGCTAAATTACTGTGGCTTTGAACTTGAGATCCTCCTGTCTCAACCTCCTGAGCCATTGGAATGCAGGTGTGCGCCACCGTGCCCAGCTTCAGTAAGTCACCATAGACATCTTTGGCCATTGGTGATCAAATCAACTCCCAGCCCCTCCCTCCTCCTCAGAAGCTGGAGGTCAGGGGTTGACCTGAAAATCCCCATCCTCTGAGTTCTCCTGGAGAATAGACCCCCGTCCTGAGGCTCTGGAGGATCCTGCATCCATTAGCATAAAAAAGACACCTCAGAGATTCCAAGATGTCTAGGGGTCCTGTGCCAAAAAAAGTGATATTTCCTACTATGTCGCAGGGGAAAAGTCGGATGTGTTTTCCAAAAAGAACCAAATAACCTTGGTTAAGACAGTATCTGCACTGGTACTGGTTGAGAATCCTTATCTGAAATGCTTGGGACAGACAATGTGTGAGATTTTCGAGATGTTTAGAATATTTGCATAGATTTCACCTGCTGAGCATCCTTCATCAGAATATCTGAAACGGAATCTTTTTGAGTACCAACAGGATGAGCTAAAGGTTCTGGATTTCAGATTTTCGGGCCAGGGATGCTCCACCTGTACCTTTTGGAGTCTGGTTTAATTTACATACGAGCCTGCAGAGGGTGGCTCACGTGTGCGTGGGGTTGACAGGTACCGTCAGGCCCCGTGGAGCCAGGTGACACCCTTCCTTTGCTTCTGTAACTGGAGACTCCTTGGCCAGTCTCGTCTGTGCACAACCCAAGGCAGTCTGCAGACAGGGAGGAATCTAGGCTTTTGGTGTGGCTGAATTTAGATCTGGCTTTGGCTTTGGCTTTTCTTCTCGGCCATCACAAGAAAGCCTTGGAATCCACATCCTGTCCTCCAGATGTAGCCCACCACTGGGCACAGCTTTGGTCTTCGGTGCCAGTGTCTTTCCAAACTAGGGATGTCCCTCAGCTTAGCATTCCTGGTGGGCAAACATTGGTTGCTGTGGGTCGGAGGAACTTAGGGATTGGAGACTTTCTTGGAGAACAGAGTGCAGGGCCCCCGTCCTGATGCACCCCTGAGCTCACCACCAGGCCCTAGTCTTGACTTCCAGGTTCTGTGAAATCATGAGCTCCGGGTTCCTTCCATGAGCTGTCTTGAAAATCATCCTCGTACCTGCCCACCCTCTACTTCTTGGCTTACCCAGGTAGCCCAGTGCCCTGGTTAATTTTGTCTGCCACGGGTAAGTGTTTCTCCCCATGTCCCTCCCTGGTCAGTCAGGGTGAATGAGTCTGAATCAGTAAGTCCAGATTCATCTGTGACGTTTGTGTTCCCTGATAGTATTAGAATTCAGTGCCCGCCTGTGGCCCTCAGCCTTTGATATTGTGAATAATTTTCGAGGACACTGGAAGGTCACACATTATTTATTATGACTCTGGGTTGGCTCCATGGCAGTCACAGCTCTGTAGAAGTCAATCAAGTCTCTTGATAATTCTGTTTAGGTGGCATATAATTAGGCATTTAAAATTAGTTGAGCGTCTGTTTTGCAATCTCTTGCACATTCTCTTTGAGAAGAGCGTGTTTACCAGGCGACTTTGGGGACCTGGTTTAACTTCAGTTTCTCCTCTTTCCCTGAGCTGAGAGTTTGAAAGTTTGGGAATTCTTTCTGCTCGTATTACCTGTTTGTCAGCAATTTACTGGAGTTGTTTTGATTTAACGCCGAGCAAGTGCCGGGAGGTGTGAGCACAGACATGTTTTCATAAAGGGGACAAAAAGAAACTACAGTTGGGCATTGTGGAGGAGCCGCTTTTCAGATGGGTGAGCGCTCACGGAAAACAAGCTGCTGTCAGTACACAGAGTGCCTTTGCTGTCTCCCTGGCATCTCCACGGCCCGAGGACACCAGTGTCTTTCTTTCCGAATGACCCAGTGTTTGTATCGTTATTGCAAAATCATCATCTGTGAATGAAAGCATGCGTTAGTGAGCATATACGTAGGGCAAGCTATAATTTAGAAGGAAACTAATTTATTTGAAGTCAAAGTGTGGGCGGTACAGGAAACCTTGTTTAAAAGTCAGGGCAATTTTTAAGTCGTAGGCTCCCCCTTGGCATTCCATTTTGGATCCTTTGTCAAAGAATGACCTCGTGTAACAGAAGCATGCACGTGTACCCTGCAGACGTTGTCTTTTCCATTACAAAATTTAAAAAAAAAGGAAAAAGGACTTACCTAATTATGCTGTAAGGTGTTGCTCTTTTCTCCTCAGAAATAGAGGTGCAGAAGGACCCGGGGTGGATGAGAGACTGATGGAGGTGGACTTGAACTCATCTCTCTAACCCTTTGTGCTGTGTTTCTAACTCTGTATCGTTGGTGCCTTCTTGGGCCAGGGCCTTCGGCAACCTCCAGCTTGGGCATGGACATGAGTGCCTCCATTGGGGCTCCTTCCAGCCTGTTGGGGGGCTGTGAGCTGCTGGAAGCTGGGGCTGTGTCTTGCTTAAATTTTGAACTTGGTCTTGCTTGTGATGCATGGGACATCATTAGCTGCCTCAAACTTGGTAATCCTTGTCCCGGACTTGCCTGACAGCTGTAAGTCACTCGTGGCTGCTTTGGGCTAGTGCTCTGGTGTGAGATTGGGCCTGTTCCAGCACATGGGTGCCTGGCTGAGGGGTGGGCAGGGCTAGAGCCCCCTGGGCCTGGTCAGAAGTATGGCCTTTGAAAGAATTTGCATACGGTGCCTGGAAAGTCTCAGGCCCAGCCAGGCACTCTCCTCCGGGACCTCTTTTCTGGTCCACAGGAGCTCTTGGTGGGCTGGCTGGGGCCTGCATGTGTTAATGCAGTTTTCAGGGTTTCCCTGGCAGAGAGCGCCCATGTGTCAGCTGCGGGGCAGGCTGGGGCCTGCACTCCTGTGTTCACAGGCTCTGTGAGTGACCCGGAAGGATGGGCCGGCCCCAGGTCCCTAGTCGGTCATGCATGGGTGTTGGTGGAATTTTGGTCATTGTGTTGTCCAACAAGAAATCGCACCAGTGCTCTTATTTTTTAGTTAATAATTTCTTTTGATTTGCTTGATTTTTTTAAAAACGTGAATCATTTGACATCAAAAAGAAACTGTACATTGATTATTGTAATTAGAAAATGAATCACTTGCCCTAAGTAGAAGATGACGATAAAAATACATGCAGGGGCCTCAGAAGATTATGAAATAAAGAAAGATTAAAGAGGAAGGGAGAAGCCAGACTGCCTGGTCGCCCTGCCCGGGCAGACCTTTGTGGTGTGTTCCAGGCTCTCAGGTGGCGGGATGCGAGCATGACTTGGGAGTTTGAAGGTGGTGTTGCGTCCTAGGGCCTCCCATCCAGGCGGCTTTGGAGGAGGCCCTGAAGTCTGCATATGTATTTTTATAAGTGTCCCCAGTGCTTGGCCATTTGGTAAAACCACTGCCTGTTTTGTCTTTTTCTCTCACCAGTGAAGAGGAGGGAATTTCTTAGAAACAGGTTGCCAGTGTCCGACCTTAGCCATGGAGGTGTGTCTTGCCCTCTCTGGCCAGGCAAGACGAGGTGATTCATTCAACATTGATATTTCCTTTTATTCCTAAAGCTAATTTTTTTTTCCTGCCCCAGTTTTGGTGAAATTATGTATCACTTGTGATAATTCATTTTAAAAATTCCTGAGCTGTGTGGCGTACTTTCATGAAAATTCATTTAGATAAAATTAGATATTATTGTTTAATGAGGTGGCATTTCAATTTAGGCCCTGCATCAGGCATACACCAAGAGTTTTTTATGGAAGAGTTAGGTTCATTTGAGTAATAAAGGCTGAATCATGGGGGCTTTAATTCTTAATCGCCGTGAGGATTGTTATCCTGGGATGTGAGCTGTCTTAGTGGTATTCAATCAAGTGTCCACTTAGCCATGACTGGAAGTAATTGCTCCCAAGTGGGCCGCACGGTGACCCGTTAATACTTGCTTTGACCCGGTGACCTTGTCTGCCCCATTGTTTAGGATTTTATAGCAGGCGAGTCTGCATTTCTGTGGGGTCAAGTAGATATCTCGAGGTCAAACATTTTCTGATGACGGGTGACTCCATGCTGAAGTCCAGGAGGAGCAGCCCGGTTGTTAGCCGGCATTGCTTTTGTGGTGGAACATGAACAGGGTGAAAATGGTCCTTCCAGCCTGCATGTAAACAGTTTGATTTTTTACGGAAAGAAGTTCATCTTGTAAATTAGGTATGAATAATACATTTGTAATTACTCCTTGTGTCTTTAAACACTTGTGTCTTAATTGGCTTTCTTTCTTTCTTTTTCTTTTTTTTTTAAATGTATTTGCATTCACTAGCAAGTTGAAGTGAACTCCTGTGGAAACCCAGCAGAGTTGGGATGGAGCACCCAGAGTTGGCATGGACCAGCATCTCTAGTCCTGCCGAGATGGAAAACTCGCTGGGTTATCAGAAGGCGTGTGAAGTCTCTGTGTCGCTCAGATTTTTTGAGGTACTGGAATGGAACCAGGGCTTGGTGCCTGCCAGGCAAGTGCCCCTCCCCTGAGCCATGTCCCCACCCTCCTGTGTCTCTTTCACATACGTACCTCTGGCTACACGCTGGGCTTGTGTCCACCACACCTTTCTGAAGTTTCTCTGCAGCCGACGGTGGTGGTGCATGGCTGTAATCCCAGCGGCCCCAGGAGGCTGAGGCAGGAGGATCACGAGTTCAAAGCCAGCCTCAGCAGCTCAGCGAGGCCCTCAACAGCTTGGCGAGACCCTGTCTCAAAATAAAATATAAAAAAGGGCTGGGATGTGGCTCAGTGGTTAAGCACCTGGTTCAGTCCCTGGTACCAAAAAAACGAAGTTTCTCATGCGCTTGCTGAGTGGAGGTGGTTTCCTGTTTTCATGCCTCTGTGCTTGTTGCTATTTCCCTCCACAGGACATTTTTTCCCACTAGTAACAGGCTGCATTACCCCACTAGCTGCATCTTCTCAGCTGTGGGTCATCTGTGCCCTGTCTCTTCCCCTGGGTTCAGCAGAAGCATCAGATGGGTGTGGGGGACGGGCCTGAGCTTGCAGGTGGCCTGGTCCAGCACCAGTCCTCCCGACTGCAGTACCTCAGGCCACCCATCTGTGCCCCGCCTCTTTATTTTGCTCTGGAGGGCTCACCCAGGGATTTCCCTGCACGTGCTTATGTGGGAAGCTCCAGCTAGCGACGGCACCTGAAAGGTTAGCAAGCGGTGAATTTAAACTGTTACCTAAGGGGTCTTGGGAGGTCAGCCCCAAATAAAATATTCATCTTATGAAGATCAGCTGTGGTGCTTCCCTGATGTATTAGGATAATGGCTAATATCCTAGCGGCTGCTTGTTGATCGGAGGTTAAAATGTGTATGTATGTATACTTTGTCTTAGGAGGAAACTTCAATGGTTAAAAAATGCAGGATTTTTTAAAGCTGGGTGAACTGTGTGTCTTGGGATGGCCGTTATGACGCTCTAGTGTGGGGACTCTCCTTTGCAGGCCTTTCGGTTTCTGAATTAAGCACAGTACCTTCCAGTGCCAGCCAGGCGGGTGGGTGATCGGTCACAACATTTGTGTCCTTGTTTCTGTGCATGATGTAGGAGCAGGGACTCGGTCCTGAAGGTGTGTGCCTATGAAGAGACCCCTGCAGAGGCGCAGAGGCTGTTCCAAACTGTGCACTGTGGTGCCTTGGGGCTGCAGACTCACAGGCTTGTTGGAGGGAAATACAGTGACCAGCAGCCTCTTGGACACACTGTGCCAACTCATAGATTACTTGCAGTATTATTGGTAGGTTGTGTTATATCCCTACTGGTAG